>JAMQGT020010063.1:127500-151060 GCA_024447675.2 Pterophyllum scalare
ATGGGGGGGGATTATTTTCCCAGTTCCCCTTTGTTTATCTTTCTTTCTTTCTACAGAGTATTTACCTTCTGCCGTTTTTGACCTAAGTTTTTTCTCAGTCTTTTGGCAAACTATTTAATTTCCTTTAAAGTGATAACACTAGAGTCTTTGGTAAGTGTAAGATCAAATTAATCTAAAAGTGAAGTACTGCCTTCTCATATCTTGGCTCACAACTTCATGGATATAAACCTAAGATACTAGTCTTTTTGGACATGTTCCTCCAGCTTTTACAAGCTTACCGTCATCCAGAAATATGTGCAAGAGAGTGAAAGTACAGCAAGAGCATAAGCATTACAGAGCTTACTGTCAGCATAACTATCTCCTTTCCACAAGGATGCACTTCATGTCACTACTCTACTTATCAGACTAAAAGAACATAAGAACATGTGTCAGGTTGGCTTGTGGGTCTGCAGTTTTATAAATTGCAGTAGAAGGAACAATCGTGATTATATTGGATTCACATGGAAGAAATTGGCCAAATTGAAAAGTCTGTAATCGAATCAAAAAGTTATGTTTGATACTTTCTGCAGATGTTGTTCTTTTGTATCCGTCTTCATTTTTCATTCATCTGTAAAGGAATTGTGTCTATACTTCCTTTGTGAATGTTGTGAGTCTCTTTGTAGTCATTTTTATGGTTACTGTGTTTTGTAGTGTTTCTTTTTGATTCATCTTATTTGATGTTGTTTATCACTGATACAGCAGACTAATGCTACAGTATGTTGGAACAGGAAAAACAAGTCGGGGGTGGGGGGGGCACAGTGAAGCATCATGGCTTCATGGATAGATAAAGCTGAGTATCATCGTCATAACAATGAAAATTGATGCAATGTTTTTAATGATACTGCCTAAGGGAAGCATGTACAATGTAAATAAAATTGGTCCTAGCACCAGAACCCTGTGGGACTCCATAATTAACCTTAATGTGTGAAGACGACTCCACATTTACATGAACAAATTGGAGTCTATTAGATAAATATGATTCAAACCACTGCAGTGCAGTACCTTTAATACCTATGGCATGCTCTAATCTCTGTAATAAAATGTTATGATCAAGCAGTATCAAAGCTGCACTGAGGTCCAACAGGACAAGCACAGAGATGAGTCCACTGTCAGAGGCTGTAAGAAGATCATTTGTAACCTTCACTAATGCTGTTTCTGTACTGTGATGAATTCTGAAACCTGACTGAAACTCTTCAAATAAACCGTTCCTCTGCAGATAGATCAGTTAGCTGTTTTACAACTACTCTTTCAAGGATTTTGGAGAGAAAAAGGAAGGTTGGAGATTGGCCTATAATTAGCTAAGACAAAACAACCTGATGACAAAAAAGGAAAAAAAAAAACCTTATTTTTTGCAAATAATGCACCATGCAAAGCACAAAAGCAATGGCAGCACTGAACTAGAACACATTAGATGTGTATGCCTAGTCAGAACATTTAACATCACATTTGAACACACTGATACTGATGGTTACTACTGTGATTGGGCATATTTTCAATCAAACCATGATCTTTTCCTACACCTGCGTATTGGTATTGGTTTCCAGATCTAACCAAATGAATGCAAACCAAACTAAACAAATAATAAGAACAAACTGCAAAAACAAATCTCCCAGGTGGGATAAGAACTGACAGTCCCTCCCACCCCCTTGCCTATTTATTGACACTGCATATCTCTGAGACACTGGGGGCTTTAACAGTATTTGACACTCTGCTTCATCAGAATTAAAAGTAGTCACCAGTAATTTTTGAACAGATAAAAAATGGGAACATACAGCTTTTTTAAAAGAAAGTTTTCTGACATTAGGCCTTTATGGTAAACATAAGTTAAAACAATGTCTACATGTTTGATTTCACATTTAAATAGATGCAAGGGCTTAATAACAAAATTGATATTAAGGCAATAGAATGTGTTATACAGCAGCATAGTCTCTAGTCAGTGTCACTGCATGTCACAGCATCACAGTGTCTCAGATTTCACTGAACCACAAAGATGGGAAAGTGGACACAGAGGCTTGAAGACATTCAGGTGTTGACTTGAAATGATTCAGCCCTCATTAAACCCTCAGTATTTGTAATTTTTAATCTTCCTGGTATACAAGAAATACATGCTTCCTGTATCCCCTGTATTTTTTAATTTACACAACTTTATGAAAAGCACGTACTGGAAATGATGAGCCTCATACAATGAGAGTGACAACCGTAAACCAGCAAAATCACTGCAATCAAATGCAGTTCAACTTGGGATTTTATCTGCTCTAATTATGTAAGAGCAACATCATTCACAAGCAACATTATTCCTCTGATGCAACACTCAGTTTGATTATTACATGTGTCTTACGTCATGTGTGTGTCTGTGTGTGTCGGCTTGTGAGTGAGACATAATTAGTTACCTTGAGAATATGACAAATTGAGTACCTCCACAGTGTAGCTCTCTGCACAGTGAGATGAGAACAGAGATGGAAAGGAAAACATGATAAACAGAGATTCTTCACAAGGTATGAATATATCACAGCAGATAATTCAAGTCAGATAGTGCATCTTCAGTGTGTATGTATGTTTCCATGCATCGTACTGCCCATATAGTGATCACGAAACCACTTCCCTTGTAGATTTTAGCTTTAATTGAAACCCCAGAGCTTCACTACCCTCCATTATCCTCCTGTCTTTAAAACGTTTCCCAAGCTTTAATGTCAGAGGAGGAAATTCATTTCCACAGCCAGATACAGATACATTCATCCAGAGACAGCGTGATACGGACCAACAGGCCATGGCAGGTAGAATGTAGACATAACAAGGAAATATCCCACTTAGTTATTGAAGATGAACAGCATTCCAAAAGGTTTTGATAATGGATCAGATAATGGTGATGACCTCTTTGAGAACTTTCATTGTGGAAAGGAAAGGTTGTGTCTTACTGTGGGGTGAACTGAGTAGGTAGACAGCTATAATAAGGTCTTCATAATACAATCAAATTCAAAACAAAAGTTATGATTTTAGGAGCTCAGACCAGCTCAGATGTATGAGGTGGCAACAGCACCCACCACCCCCACTGCAGAGAGTAACATGCACAAAGTCCCAACATCAGTCAACCACTCACCCAAACTACCCCATAACTGTATGACGGCTGCTACCTCACCTTAACGCCCCACCCCTCCATCCTGCAGGATGGAGTGCGCCCAGGATGGCACAGACCACCCCGTGCAGGGAGGGACCCCACCATGAAATGGGCAACCCCAGACCCCGCATCCCAACCCCAACAGAGGGGGTCCACCACCTGCCACCACAATCACCCCAGGCCCCACATCCCAAGACCACAAGGCAGCACCCACCCAAGCCCACCACCACCACCACAAGGTCTCTTGCAGTTGAAGCGTATCCACAATAAAAATTACAAACCTCCATTCTTTGTAGGTGGGAAAACTTGCAAAATCAGTGTATCAAATACTTATTTTCCTCACTGTACAGTTTAATGCTGCTAGTGGCTCAATGAAGATGACAAAAAGCAAGGGGAGGAGTGGGGACTCCAGCCTGGTGCCCCTCTGCATACAATGGAAGGTGATGCTTTTCAGTGAGTCCTCTGTACTGTCTTCTCTGGGGTGCCTGAAAACACTAGGTTCTCCCTCGTGCTTCGGGCCGGGAGCGCAATAATTTTATTTTTTTCAATTTTCTTCTTTTAATTTTCACTCTCTGAGGGCTACGTTTTCTGCAGAGTGTTTTCACCTGCTGCAGAGCCTGAAGCTCTTTATGGAAGATTTCCACCAGTGCCAGGCGTGTGTAAAAGCTGGACAGATTTTTTTATTTGTGGACTCCAAAATGTCCACCACGTCGCTGGTAGGTGGAGAGGCCGTCTCGGGGGAGTCTTCTGGGTGACGTCTCTAGGTGGACGGAGTTCCTTTACTGGTGGAGTCGGTGTGTCAATGCTGCCTCCAAGGCAATGCTGTAAGAGCAATGAACATGTAACAAAATGTAACTACTACCACTCTTACTACCACTAGTTCTCATAAAAATAATAATAATAATAATAATAATAACAGCAAAAATACTAGATATTACTAATATTTCATGTAAAGATGGTTGTTTAACTGTGTGAAGGTACATCTGTCTGTCTGGGAGCTTGCTCTGGCCACTAAGATGAAGAGAGATACCACAGGACTCGTCACAGACGGCCCAAACTGTGTTTGACACGGCGAAGTTATTAATGTTAACAAAAACATACAAAATAACCAAAACTGGAATTGAAAAAACATTTTTGTTAACTGAATTAAATAAAAATGATAATTAAGAAGAAAAAAAGATAACTAAGCGCCATCCGTCATCTCACTGTGTGTGTGTGTGTGTGTGTGTGTGTGTGTGTGTGTGTGTGCGCGTGCCTGCTCACTGCTCCAGTCTGCAAAATAATGGCAGCAGTAAAAGCTGGGAGAAAGCGGCAGAGTCCCAGATGGGATTTCTTTGAGTACAATAGTGAGACAGATAGAACGAGGGTTTTGTTGTGGATGATGGCAAAATGTGTTCATACACAGCACGCGGGAGAATGTACTGACACATTTGTTGCACCTTGAATCTTGCACTTGACTCGATTAAAACTAAATATTAAACAAAAAATAGAAAACTAAACTAAATACTAATGAACACTAACTGTTACAGCAAAATAAATCTAAACTATAATGTAAAATCCAAAACTGTTATGACCCTGACATAGAGGTCTCAGTCCCCCCACAGAGGACAAAAGTGAACAATGAACACACATTTATTTAATTGCATTGTTCAGTACTCAGAAAATGATAAATTTGGACACTAAATTGAAATCAGCTTTAATTAAAGAAGTCTATTTTAGGCAGAGTTTATTTTAATTCTTTGGTAAAATTCTGCAGTAAAGTCCTTCACTGTGTTTCTCTGAGAGGAACATTTTTCACTGGTTCAAATGAGCAAAACAAAAGAAAACATTAAAAAAGATTTCAATGCAAAAGCCCTCAATATCTGACAACATGATGTAGTGCAAGGAGGAGCAAACACAATGCATCCTTGATTGGTTTTCCAACACTGACTAACCGCAATTATAAGTGCTCTCTGTGAACACACAAACACATGCTAACTGACAGCAGTTGTTGTTTCTTTGTAATGTGAGCTTTGATTCACTGTTAATGTTACAGGCAAATAAGGCAGCTCTTAAGGAAAGGCACACTACAGTAGCTGTCTCAACAATAAAGTAATCAAAAATATGAAACTGAATAAAAAAAGTCTGAATTCACTCTGATTAAATGCCCAGAACGAGTCGTCACATGAACACATTTAAACTTGAAGCTTCCCATTTGAATTTGATGACCTAAAAGTTTGTGATGAAATGTTGTAATGCACCAACACAAGGCCCACACCGCTTCACTCTGTCTCTCAGCTCTTCTGTCTGTCTCAGTTTGTATCTAAGTCTTGAGACAGGATACAAGCAGGGTCTTGTCATGTTGGTGATGTTGTTATACTCACTCCTCAGTCTGCTTACCTATCTGTTTGCCCATCGGTATCCTGGGAAATGTGTGAGCTTGAGAGACTTTCATTATCTCCACTATCTGTGTCTCTCCTTCCCATTTTCCCTTTTGTCTAAATCCCAAGTATGGACAGGGCGTAGACTTGTCAGCCACAAGAAAGTCACTTGTTAGGTTTGTGTCTAATCTCCCCCCTCCAGCCTGTGGAGCTCTTGTGCTGTTTGTTGATATCGAAGGACAGCTTTCATGGCTCGGTGCCCCACCTGTTGGCTTCCTGGTAGAAGCAAGTCAAATCTGACTGATTGTTATTCCTTAAGGAGCACACACACACACACACACACACACACACACACACACACGGACGACACGCACACGCATACATACATACATGCATACATACATATATACATATATATATATATATATATATATATATATATATATATATATAAATAAAAACGCAAAGCTAAGAGAGGACATGGTGCATATAAAGTTTTTCTGATGGTTTTCTTTGACATAACGAATCGATCTGTTATCTCGAGAAAACGAACTTTGTTTTCTCGAGATAAACGAGTTAATTCACCGATGGTCTTCCTCGAGATTCACGGTATGGATTATCTTTTCTTGAATGCTCATGATCAAGTTTCTCAGTGTTGGTTAGTCATCATTTTTTTTCCTTTTAATTTTCATTATTATTTATTTCAGTTAATGAAAATCTTTTTTCAGTTTCAGTTTTCGTTATTTTGCTTGTTTTCGTTAACTATAATAACCGTGTTGCACACACTGTACACTCAACATAACTGATGACCACCTCCATGCATTCTGGCTCTGTCCACCAATACTAAACTTCTGGAGAGAAATAACCACCAAACTTTTTTGTTTTGATTTAGTTTGATTATAAATTTTGGAGTTCAGTTGTTTTTTCGTGGTTTTTATTTAAAAGTCTTTAGATGAGAGGTTATTTATTGGTCGTCCTGTCTTCCCAATGCAAATGGAGGTTTTTAATGTCCGCGCACGACCCGCGTAGATAAAATGATGCAGCACCATTAAATCAAATGCACCTGTTTTGGAGGGGTGTTTTCGAGCTGTGCTGTGTTGTTGAAACTGAGCAGAATAACATGAAACACAATTAGATAATCTCTTTTTGCTTTTAATCGGGATATTTGGGTCACATCGCAGTACAGACATTAAACGTAGCGGTGAACGCTTTGAAGGCTGCTGACGAAAGCCTCGATCTCCGAGGGGGAGAGAAGCCTAGAGACATTAAGCATGCTCCAGCATAGCACGAACAGTTCAGAAACAATTTGAAATTAGACAAAAATATATTTATTAACTGATTAATTCGTGTTTTAGACTGCTTATTGCTGGCGTACTCATCTAGACCAAAGTGCAGCCGTGACCGTTTCTGAATGGCACAACTTTACAGCAGACAGCTCGCTCCCCCTCTTCCAGGTACTGGGTACTGGCGCAGGATCTTTTAGTGGTACGCAGTACCGGACTCGTACTCGGACCACTTTCACGACCCTGGGTCATAATCAGTGACTTGTCATTGGTATAATTTTATTAATATGCTACAATATTATCTTAAAAACTCACAGCATAAGACTGAATCAGGCCTCAGATTCACACATCGTTGTTGTGATCATCATGTTATCATCATTATCCATCATCATCATTACCATCATCTCTGTCATCATGCTTCAATCTTTTCAGATTTCTGCTCTTCTGTAACGAGCTCATAAGAGCACGAAGATGCATCGCACATACTCTCGCTCATTCTCTCTCTGTCTCTTACACGTGCACAGGCACACAGTGGAACAGCTGGCATCTGTTCGGGTATGGACATCTTCATCGGAAGGGCCTCATCATCTGCCCTCCATCTCTGCTTTCATCTCCCTCTTTGTCTCTGCCTTTTTCCCAGTGTTTATCTCTCAGATTGTCCCTCTTGCCTCATTTCTTTATTTTCTCTCTTTCATCCTCTTTCATCTTTATTTCTATCTTCATCATCATCTTTCACAGCTTTGCTGTGTCTGAATATACACATCATGACACATCATCAAAAGTCTACATTACTTACATTAAGCATCTCTCTCTCTCTCACACACACACACACACACACACACACACACACACACACACACACACACACACACACACACACACACACTCACTCCTACAGGCCCCAGCCAGCCCAACCCCCCTCAGTGTCAACCCCCTCTGTTTCTTGGCTGTTCAAAGAAATGCCATTCACATCTCCCTGCCCCCAACACACACACACACACACACACACACACACACACACACACACACGGAGCACAGCATGGCAATTCAAATGACTCTCCTTCGCTACATTTCTTCTGATAGAATGTAGCAAAGTTTCTTTCCCATCGTGTGGCTTCAGAGATGAATCGACAAGTACCCGCTTAACATTTCACTTATTTGAAGAGGAGCTCAGCCGAGCTGTTCGGTGTATTTGGGTATGCACAGGAAGAAGTAAGCTGTAAAGATATTTGTGGAAAAGATATTCACTTGAGCAACAATTCATCACCACACATTTTATTGAGGCTACATTGTGGGGACGCCTGCATCAAACCCCTGCTGGCCTATACTGGGTCATCTTCTACTGCTGTGGTGTAAGGTAAAACAATAAGAGTGTCACACTGCCGACGGAAACAAAGTCGTTATATCTCAGTAAACAGCTTTAACCTGAAAGCATTTCTTGCTATATATATGTTAGATTCGTTAGCTTAAACATGCAATATATTTATGAGACATTATAAGATTATACACTGCTGTACCTGAACATCTTCTTTCACAAGTTAGTTTGAATCTCCATCATGCTCTTTCTCATCGTTATGACTTTCCCTCTGGGATCAATAAAGTTATTCTTATGCTATAATATTGATATGAGCAATGACTGGATCCAATGATTTACTGATGGCGTAGCAGAGTGCAGCTCTGCTGTGCTGCCGTTGCGATTAAGGAGTCAGACACTCAATTTTAAAGATTTTTGTAGCAATTTCTTATCTCGATCTCAGCGTTTTCCTAATCAGTGTTTTATGTCCATTACTTATGTTTTAGAATAAAGTAATCTCTTCAGAAGTGGTGTGAACAAAAAAGGTGTGCCCTAGTGCTGCCGCTAGCTGACAGACTGATAAGCTGCGTAATCCTGGTCTCCAACCCAAGAGCTAAGAAGCAGCACAGGGCAGACAGACAACACGCTTACAATACACTGCATTGTAATAAATAATAATACAGAGCAAAAAAGAAATAATTCAGATAATTATACATTTATAAGGCAGTAATTATTCAAATTTAAAGTTGCACTAACATTAATACAAGTACTGCAGCTGAGGCATGTTTCAAAAATTTCTATATTTCAGTGTAATAAACCTAATTTCAATCAGAATCAGCTTTATTGACCAAGTACATGTGCGCACACAAGGAATGGGCTCAGCTTTTTCTGTGCTCTGTGTAACAGAATAGACAACACAGACAATAACAGCATGTATGGCATCTTTCAATGTGCAACTGCTGCAGAGTGCAAAGGTGCTGGTAATGGAATAAATAAGCAATGGATCACTGAGGTCTCTATATACATATACATGGGAAGGACAGTATAATATATAGGTATGGACAATGGTATATAAATATGCACAACAAAACAAAATAGTGCACACACAGCACGCCTTCGGTTCAGCAGCAGGAATGATGGGCAGTGACAGCCTGTGTGATCACTCTCTCCCGAGTACTGGAACAGTGAAGTCAATCCCATGATTCTCTTTGTTTCTTTATTTAGAAATTTAAATCTGGCATAGAAGTGTGTGTGTGTGTGTGTGTGTGTGGGGGGGGGGTATTACTGCATCTGTAATAAAGTGCAGCAGAAACACACCAAAAAACCCCAAATCCCAACAAACAGCACTTGAATCAAACAATTGGCCTCCTGTGTGTAGACTAGTTTTGGGGTATTTTTGTTATTTGAGTTTGAAGCTATATTGACTAATTTAAAACGTCCTTAATGAAGGCTGATGTTTTTAATAGCTCAGAAATTATGTGTTTAATAGTAAATGCAGCAATTATATTACCATCTAATTCATATACTCTCTAACGTTGTTCTCCATCAAAAGACAACATACTGATTAGCTCATATGTTTCTGTGTGTGTCTCACTCACTGCACTTTGCGCTTTACTGTAGTTATTGTCTTCATTGTCAGTTTTCTCCCCGCCTGTGGAAATTTTTCTGACCCTAATCTTTCTCACTTTCTCTGCTCTCTGCCTGACCCTTTTATATCGTGAGTAGCGTCTGACGCCAAGCTTTACAAAAGATGCTGTCACATACAAAGCAATGATCCGACGGGGAGATGTCTGTCCACTTGCACACATGCAAGCAACCAGACAGAAAAAATCTGGTGATCTGAATCTTCACTGAGCACCAAGCTTAAAGTGTTTCTCTGCAGCTGTCTGTCTTAATATTTAAACTAGCGTGTTGAATAGGTCCGTGATAGTGTCAGTTTGTCATCTGTAAGCTTTGGTTTATTTTACTGCAGGGTCAAGAAGATTATCTCTTCAGCAATTTCTCCAAACATAGTGTCTGATTATTCTGATTGCAGTCTAATATAACACAATCTGAATCCACACAGTTATTTACAGCATTTCTCCCTTGATGAAAATGTAACTTTGTAACTTGTGGTAGGACTTCAGTGATGGCATCAATGTTCACACCACTTTCAGTTTGAACCGTTTTGTCATAGAAGTAATCCTTCATCCAGAGTTACTGCAGGTTTGGTGTAATCTATTACTCTTGAATTTCCAGTCAGAAATGGTGAACATTGTTATTCTCATGATAATTATTATTCCTTCAATGAGGGATGATGGTTTGGTGACTGCAACCTGGGTTTGAACCTGATTTGGGCGGCTGGGCCTTTTGTGTAAAATTAGTATTCTCTGCCCACAGTTCAAAGACACTGCAGTTTGTCTATATTTCCATAGGATACCCTTCATCTTTCCCACTGTGAGCTGGAACAAACTATACCCTGAACACAAAAGGTATTTCAGAGAATTGATAAATGGATGGTTGTAGGATGCTTAAATCATGCTGTGGAAAATTCAGCGTCATCACGCTTTCAGGCTGAGATTAGGACCCGGAGCAGCCCGACAATGTCAAAGTTTGGTTGGTCGGTCAGCCCACTGTGGCATTTGCCCGATGCTTCTGATCCAGAGTAACGTAACTCAGCTGGTGTTAATCTGGAGATATTTCTGGACTCTGGAAAATAAGGTGCAAGTTGATATCCTTCCAGTGTGTCAAATACCAGTATCGGAAAAAACATATTTTTCTGCCCAATTTCATAATGACTACCACGAGGGTAACAACAGCTTTTCTCTGTTTGCTGCATGCAGCTCAGTTGCCAATGGACCTTAAGTCTTATGAAGATGATTTTTAATTTGATTCATTCAATTTGATTTTTATTTATATTTTGCCAAATCACAACAAACAGTCGCCTCAACGTGCTTCAGCTCTTCTCTGCTGTTGGTTAAAAATACTACAGCCTCTAATCTAGTAAGTACAAGTCACAGTTTTGTTTCTAAGAAACTAATTTTTCAGCATCATTGTTTATCTCAGCACAGGTGATCTGCAGTTACAACGATCTGCTTGCCTGATTTCATCCATCCCACTTTTCAGATGTAGACATTCTGTACTATGTTTAAGCTTCTGCATATGACACCATCAGCAATTAGAAACAAGGCGCACATGTGACACACGTCACCGGTTGTACTAAGTATTATAGATGTGGGTTACCGTCAGTTTGCTTGTCATCTGTCATTTTTGGCCTGTATTATATGAAGCTAAAAAGAAAACAAAAAAAATGAGAAACAAGCAAAAAAACAAAAGAAAACATTTAGAGGTAGGGTTAGGTTTAGGTTTCATTTTAACCTGAGTAATTTAAATAAATAAATATCTCCATTTTATAACTTGTTTTCCGTTATCTCGATGGAGACCAAGATCTCTGAGGAATGTGTCAAGCACCTTGTTAAATCTATACCATGGACAATGGAGGCAATCCTGAAGGCAAAAAGGGGGTCTAACCCAGAACTAGCAAGGTGTAAATTAATAGTGTCCAGTGAGTGTAGATTAAAGGGGTCATTCACAATTATCAACATTTTCCAAAGCATACAGAGAGTACTCCTTTTTAGACACCCCCCAAAAAAATGTTGATCTTTTTTCCTGACATTTAAGAACCAGGTGAAATTAAATGTCATGAAACAAGATCAACATTTTCTTTGGTATTGTAATGTAATAGGAAGTATTAAAAAGTACAGAACATAGATCATATATATTCATAAAATAAAAGCTCAGGCTGAGTGTGTGTGTACACCCCCCCCCCTTTTATTTTCCTCCCATGTCTCTTGCGGGTTTCTGTAAAAATGATGTTGAAAAATTCTGGAAATCTTGGTATCAAATATACTCTGTCCTATCTATTAAAATATTGTATTGTTGCATTAATAAAAATCCATCCATCCATTTTCTTCGGCTTATCCTTTTCAGGGTTGCGGGAGGGCTGGAGCCTATCCCAGGTGTCATAGGAGCAGGATACACCCTGTAATTAACAGATATACCTATATATTTGAATTTATAATATCTGTTAATTACAGGGTGTATCCTGCTCCTATGACACCTGGGATAGGCTCCAGCCCTCCCGCAACCCTGAAAAGGATAAGCCGAAGAAAATGGATGGATGGATTTTTATTAATGCAACAATACAATATTTTAATAGATAGGACAGAGTATATTTGATACCAAGATTTCCAGAATTTTTCAACATCATTTTTACAGAAACCCGCAAGAGACATGGGAGGAAAATAAAAGGGGGGGGGGTGTACACACACACTCAGCCTGAGCTTTTATTTTATGAATATATATGATCTATGTTCTGTACTTTTTAATACTTCCTATTACATTACAATACCAAAGAAAATGTTGATCTTGTTTCATGACATTTAATTTCACCTGGTTCTTAAATGTCAGGAAAAAAGATCAACATTTTTTTGGGGGGTGTCTAAAAAGGAGTACTCTCTGTATGCTTTGGAAAATGTTGATAATTGTGAATGACCCCTTAATCTACACTCACTGGACACTATTAATTTACACCTTGCTAGTTCTGGGTTAGACCCCCTTTTTGCCTTCAGGATTGCCTCCATTGTCCATGGTATAGATTTAACAAGGTGCTTGACACATTCCTCAGAGATCTTGGTCTCCATCGAGATAACGGAAAACAAGTTATAAAATGGAGATATTTATTTATTTAAATTACTCAGGTTAAAATGAAACCTAAACCTAACCCTACCTCTAAATGTTTTCTTTTGTTTTTTTGCTTGTTTCTCATTTTTTTTGTTTTCTTTTTAGCTTCATATAATACAGGCCAAAAATGACAGATGACAAGCAAACTGACGGTAACCCACATCTATAATACTTAGTACAACCGGTGACGTGTGTCACATGTGCGCCTTGTTTCTAATTGCTGATGGTGTCATATGCAGAAGCTTAAACATAGTACAGAATGTCTACATCTGAAAAGTGGGATGGATGAAATCAGGCAAGCAGATCGTTGTAACTGCAGATCACCTGTGCTGAGATAAACAATGATGCTGAAAAATTAGTTTCTTAGAAACAAAACTGTGACTTGTACTTACTAGATTAGAGGCTGTAGTATTTTTAACCAACAGCAGAGAAGAGCTGAAGCACGTTGAGGCGACTGTTTGTTGTGATTTGGCAAAATATAAATAAAAATCAAATTGAATGAATCAAATTAAAAATCATCTTCATAAGACTTAAGGTCCATTGGCAACTGAGCTGCATGCAGCAAACAGAGAAAAGCTGTTGTTACCCTCGTGGTAGTCATTATGAAATTGGGCAGAAAAATATGTTTTTTCCGATACTGGTATTTGACACACTGGAAGGATATCAACTTGCACCTTATTTTCCAGAGTCCAGAAATATCTCCAGATTAACACCAGCTGAGTTACGTTACTCTGGATAGAAGCATCGGGCAAATGCCACAGTGGGCTGACCGACCAACCAAACTTTGACATTGTCGGGCTGCTCCGGGTCCTAATCTCAGCCTGAAAGCGTGATGACGCTGAATTTTCCACAGCATGATTTAAGCATCCTACAACCATCCATTTATCAATTCTCTGAAATACCTTTTGTGTTCAGGGTATAGTTTGTTCCAGCTCACAGTGGGAAAGATGAAGGGTATCCTATGGAAATATAGACAAACTGCAGTGTCTTTGAACTGTGGGCAGAGAATACTAATTTTACACAAAAGGCCCAGCCGCCCAAATCAGGTTCAAACCCAGGTTGCAGTCACCAAACCATCATCCCTCATTGAAGGAATAATAATTATCATGAGAATAACAATGTTCACCATTTCTGACTGGAAATTCAAGAGTAATAGATTACACCAAACCTGCAGTAACTCTGGATGAAGGATTACTTCTATGACAAAACGGTTCAAACTGAAAGTGGTGTGAACATTGATGCCATCACTGAAGTCCTACCACAAGTTACAAAGTTACATTTTCATCAAGGGAGAAATGCTGTAAATAACTGTGTGGATTCAGATTGTGTTATATTAGACTGCAATCAGAATAATCAGACACTATGTTTGGAGAAATTGCTGAAGAGATAATCTTCTTGACCCTGCAGTAAAATAAACCAAAGCTTACAGATGACAAACTGACACTATCACGGACCTATTCAACACGCTAGTTTAAATATTAAGACAGACAGCTGCAGAGAAACACTTTAAGCTTGGTGCTCAGTGAAGATTCAAATCACCAGATTTTTGTCTGTCGGTTGCTTGCATGTGTGAAGTGGACAGAGACATCTCCCCGTCGGATCATTGCTTTGTATGTGACAGCATCTTTTGTAAAGCTTGGCGTCAGACGCTACTCACGATATAAAAGGGTCAGGCAGAGAGCAGAGAAAGTGAGAAAGATTAGGGTCAGAAAAATTTCCACAGGCGGGGAGAAAACTGACAATGAAGACAATAACTACAGTAAAGCGCAAAGTGCAGTGAGTGAGACACACACAGAAACATATGAGCTAATCAGTATGTTGTCTTTTTGATGGAGAACAACGTTAGAGAGTATATGAATTAGATGGTAATATAATTGCTGCATTTACTATTAAACACATAATTTCTGAGCTATTAAAAACATCAGCCTTCATTAAGGACGTTTTAAATTAGTCAATATAGCTTCAAACTCAAATAACAAAAATACCCCAAAACTAGTCTACACACAGGAGGCCAATTGTTTGATTCAAGTGCTGTTTGTTGGGATTTGGGGTTTTTTGGTGTGTTTCTGTCCTGCACTTTATTACAGATGCAGTAATACCCCCCCCCACACACACACACACACACACACACTTCTATGCCATTTAAATTTCTAAATAAAGAAACAAAGAGAATAATGGGATTGACTTCACTGTTCCAGTACTCGGGGGGGGGGGGTCGTCACACAGGCTGTCACTCCATCATTCCTGCTGCTGAACCAAAGCATGCTGTGTGCACTATTTTGTTTTGTTGTGCATATTTATATACCATTGTGCATACCTATATATTATACTGTCCTTCCCATGTATATATATATAGAAACCAGTGATCCATTGCTTATTTATTCCATTACCAGCACCTTTGCACTCTGCACAGTTGCACATTGAAAGATGCCATACATGCTGTTATTGTCTGTGTTGTCTATTCTGTTACACAGAGCACAGAAAAAGCTGAGCCCATTCCTTGTGTGCGCACATGTACTTGGTCAATAAAGCTGATTCTGATTGAAATTAGGTTTATTACACTGAAATATAGAAATTTTGAAACATGCTTCAGCTGCAGTACTTGTATTAATGTTAGTGCAACTTTAAATTTGAATAATTACTGCCTTATAAATGTATAATTATCTGAATTATTTCTTTTTTGCTCTGTATTATTATTTATTACATGCAGTGTATTGTAAGCGTGTTGTCTTCACCCTGTGCTGCTCTTAGCTCTTGGGTTGGAGACCAGGATTAGCAGCTTATCAGTCTGTCAGCTAGCGGCAGCACTAGGGCACACTTTTTTGTTCACACCACTTCTGGAGATTACTTTATTCTAAAACATAAGTAATGGACATAAAACACTGATTAGGAAAACACTGAAATCGAGATAAGAAATTGCTACAAAAATCTTTAAAATTGAGTGTCGCTCCTTAATCGCATCAGCAGCACAGCAGAGCTGCACTCTGCTACGCCATCAGTAAATCATTGGATCCAGTCATTGCTCATATCAATATTATAGCATAAGAATAACTTTATTGATCCCAGAGGGAAATTCATAACGATGAGAAAAAGCATGATGGAGATTCAAACTAACTTGTGAAAGAAGATGTTCAGGTACAGCAGTGTATAATCTTATAATGTCTCATAAATATATTGCATGTTTAAGCTAACGTTCTAACATATATAGCAAGAAATGTTTTCAGGTTAAAGCTGTTTACTGAGATATAACGACTTTGTTTCCTCAGCAGTGTGACACTCTTATTGTTTTACCTTACACCACAGCAGTAAAAGATGACCGTATAGGCCAGCAGGGGTTTGATGCAGCATCCCCACAATGTAGCCTCAATAAAATGTGTGGTGATGAATTGTTGTTCAAGTGAATATCTTTTCCACAAATATCTTTACAACTTCTTTCTTCCTGTGCATACCCAAACACCCAACACTCAGCTAAGCTGTCTTCAAATAAGTGAAATGTTAAGCAGTTATTTGTCAATTCATCTCTGAAGCCACACGTGGGAAAAAGAAAACTTTGCTACATTCTTCAAAGAAATGTAGCAAAGGAGAGTCATTTGATTGCCATGCTGTGCTCTGTGTGTGTGTGTGTGTGTGTGTGTGTGTGTGTGTGTGTGTGTTGGGGGCAGAGAGATGTGAATGGCATTTCTTTGAACAGCCAAGAAACAGAGGAGGTGACACTGAGGGGGGTTGGGCTCACTGGGGCCTGTAGGAGTGAGTGTGTGTGTGTGTGTGTGTGTGTGTGTGTGTGTGTGTGTGTGTGTGTGTGTGTGTGTGTGTGTGTGTGTGTGGGAGAGAGAGAGAGATGTTTAATGTAAGTAATGTAGACTTTTGATGATGTGTCATGATGTGTATATTAGACACAGCAAAGCTGTGAAAGATGATGATGAAGAGAAAGATAAAAGAGGATGAAAGAGAGAAAATAAAGAAATGAGGCAAGAGGGACATTCTAAGAGATAAACACTGGGAAAAAGGCAGAGACAAAGAGGGAGATGAAAGCAGAGATGGAGGGCAGATGATGAGGCCCTTTCGATGAAGATGTCATACCCGAACAGATGCCAGCTGTTCCACTGTGTGCCTGTGCATGTGTAAGAGACAGAGAGAGAATGAGCGAGAGTATATGCAATCATCTTCATGCTGTTATGAGCTCATTACAGAAGCAGATCTGAAAAGATTGAAGTTGATGATAGAGATGATGGTAATGATGATGATGATAATGATGATAACATGATGATCACAACAATGTGTGTGAATCTCAGCCTAATTCAGTCTTATGCTGTGAGTTTTTAAGATAATATTGTAGCATATTAATAAAATTATACCAATGACAAGTCACTGATTATGACCAGGGGTGAAAGTGGTCCGGTACGGTCCGGTACTGCGTACCACTAAAAGATCCTGCGCCAGTACCCAGTACCTGGAAGAGGGGAGCGGCTGTCTGCTGTAAAGTTGTCATTCAGAAACGGTCACGGCTGCACTTTGGGTCAGAATAGATCACGCTAGCAATAAGCAGTCTAAAACACGAATTAATCAGTTAATAAATATATTTTTATCTCATTTCAAATTGTTTCTGAACTGTTCGTGCTATGCTGGAGCATCAAGTCTCTAGCTTCTCTCCCCTCGGAGATCGAGGCTTTCGTCAACAGCCTTCAAAACGTTCACCGCTACGTTTAATGTCTGTCTGCTCGTTACCAAATATCCCGATTAAAAGCAAAAAGAGATTATCTAATTGTGTTTCATGTTATTCTGCTCAGTTTCAACAACACAGCACAGCTCGAAAACACCTCCAAAACAGGTGCATTTGATTTAATGGACTGCATCATTTTACACGGGTGGTGCGCGGACATTAAAAACCTCCATTTGCATTGGGACAGGACGACCAATAAATAACCTCTCATCTAAAGACTTTTAAATAAAAACCACGAAAACAACTGAACTCCAAAATTTATAATCAAACTAAATCAAAACAAAAAAGTTTGGTGGTTATTTCTCTCCAGAAGTTTAGTATTGGTGGACAGAGCCAGAATGCATGGAGGTGGTCATCAGTTATGTTGAGTGTACAGTGTGTGCAACACGGTTATTATAGTTAACGAAAACAAGCAAAATAACGAAAACTGAAACTGAAAAAAGATTTTCATTAACTGAAATAAATAATAATGAAAATTAAAAGGAAAAAAAATGATAACTAACCAACACTGAGAAACTGATCATGAGCATTCAAGAAAAGATAATCATCCCGTGATCTCGAGGAAACCATCGGTGAATTAACTCGTTATCTCGAGAAAACAAAGTTCGTTTTCTCGAGATAACAGATAATTCGTTATGTCAAGAAAACCATCAGAAAAAGTTTATATGCACCATGTCCTCTCTTAGCTTTCGTTTTTATTTATATATATATATATATATATATATATATATATATATATATATGTATATATGTATGTATGCATGTATGTATGTATGCGTGTGTGTGTATGCGTGTGTGTGTGTGTGTGTGTGTGTGTGTGTGTGTGTGTGTGTCCTTAAGGAATAACAATCAGTCAGATTTGACTTGCTTCTACCAGGAAGCCAACAGGTGGGGCACCAAGCCATGAAAGCTGTCAGTCGATATCAACAAACAGCACAAGCTCACAGGCTGGAGGGGGGAGATTAGACACAAACCTAACAAGTGACTTTCTTGTAGCTGACAAGTCTAGCCCTGTCCATACTTGGGATTTAGACAAAAGGGAAAATGGGAAGGAGAGACACCAGATAGTGGAGATAATGAAAGTCTCTCAAGCTCACACATTTCCCAGGATACCGATGGGCAAACAGATAGGTAAGCAGACTGAGGAGTGAGTATAACAACATCACCAACATGACAAGACCCTGCTTGTATCCTGTCTCAAGACTTAGATACAAACTGAGACAGACAGAAGAGCTGAGAGACAGAGTGAAGCGGTGTGGGCCTTGTGTTGGTGCATTACAACATTTCATCACAAACTTTTAGGTCATCAAATTCAAATGGGAACTTCAAGTTTAAATGTGTTCATGTGACGACTCGTTCTGGGCATTTAATCAGAGTGAATTCAGACTTTTTTTATTCAGTTTCATATTTTTGATTACTTTATTGTTGAGACAGCTACTGTAGTGTGCCTTTCCTTAAGAGCTGCCTTATTTGCCTGTAACATTAACAGTGAATCAAAGCTCACATTACAAAGAAACAACAACTGCTGTCAGTTAGCATGTGTTTGTGTGTTCACAGAGAGCACTTATAATTGCGGTTAGTCAGTGTTGGAAAACCAATCAAGGATGCATTGTGTTTGCTCCTCCTTGCACTACATCATGTTGTCAGATATTGAGGGCTTTTGCATTGAAATCTTTTTTAATGTTTTCTTTTGTTTTGCTCATTTGAACCAGTGAAAAATGTTCCTCTCAGAGAAACACAGTGAAGGACTTTACTGCAGAATTTTACCAAAGAATTAAAATAAACTCTGCCTAAAATAGACTTCTTTAATTAAAGCTGATTTCAATTTAGTGTCCAAATTTATCATTTTCTGAGTACTGAACAATGCAATTAAATAAATGTGTGTTCATTGTTCACTTTTGTCCTCTGTGGGGGGACTGAGACCTCTATGTCAGGGTCATAACAGTTTTGGATTTTACATTATAGTTTAGATTTATTTTGCTGTAACAGTTAGTGTTCATTAGTATTTAGTTTAGTTTTCTATTTTTTGTTTAATATTTAGTTTTAATCGAGTCAAGTGCAAGATTCAAGGTGCAACAAATGTGTCAGTACATTCTCCCGCGTGCTGTGTATGAACACATTTTGCCATCATCCACAACAAAACCCTCGTTCTATCTGTCTCACTATTGTACTCAAAGAAATCCCATCTGGGACTCTGCCGCTTTCTCCCAGCTTTTACTGCTGCCATTATTTTGCAGACTGGAGCAGTGAGCAGGCACGCGCACACACACACACACACACACACACACACACACACACACACAGTGAGATGACGGATGGCGCTTAGTTATCTTTTTTTCTTCTTAATTATCATTTTTATTTAATTCAGTTAACAAAAATGTTTTTTCAATTCCAGTTTTGGTTATTTTGTATGTTTTTGTTAACATTAATAACTTCGCCGTGTCAAACACAGTTTGGGCCGTCTGTGACGAGTCCTGTGGTATCTCTCTTCATCTTAGTGGCCAGAGCAAGCTCCCAGACAGACAGATGTACCTTCACACAGTTAAACAACCATCTTTACATGAAATATTAGTAATATCTAGTATTTTTGCTGTTATTATTATTATTATTATTATTATTTTTATGAGAACTAGTGGTAGTAAGAGTGGTAGTAGTTACATTTTGTTACATGTTCATTGCTCTTACAGCATTGCCTTGGAGGCAGCATTGACACACCGACTCCACCAGTAAAGGAACTCCGTCCACCTAGAGACGTCACCCAGAAGACTCCCCCGAGACGGCCTCTCCACCTACCAGCGACGTGGTGGACATTTTGGAGTCCACAAATAAAAAAAATCTGTCCAGCTTTTACACACGCCTGGCACTGGTGGAAATCTTCCATAAAGAGCTTCAGGCTCTGCAGCAGGTGAAAACACTCTGCAGAAAACGTAGCCCTCAGAGAGTGAAAATTAAAAGAAGAAAATTGAAAAAAATAAAATTATTGCGCTCCCGGCCCGAAGCACGAGGGAGAACCTAGTGTTTTCAGGCACCCAGAGAAGACAGTACAGAGGACTCACTGAAAAGCATCACCTTCCATTGTATGCAGAGGGGCACCAGGCTGGAGTCCCCACTCCTCCCCTTGCTTTTTGTCATCTTCATTGAGCCACTAGCAGCATTAAACTGTACAGTGAGGAAAATAAGTATTTGATACACTGATTTTGCAAGTTTTCCCACCTACAAAGAATGGAGGTTTGTAATTTTTATTGTGGATACGCTTCAACTGCAAGAGACCTTGTGGTGGTGGTGGTGGGCTTGGGTGGGTGCTGCCTTGTGGTCTTGGGATGTGGGGCCTGGGGTGATTGTGGTGGCAGGTGGTGGACCCCCTCTGTTGGGGTTGGGATGCGGGGTCTGGGGTCTAGCATTCATGGTGGGGTCCCTCCCTGCACGGGGTGGTCTGTGCCATCCTGGGCGCACTCCATCCTGCAGGATGGAGGGGTGGGGCGTTAAGGTGAGGTAGCAGCCGTCATACAGTTATGGGGTAGTTTGGGTGAGTGGTTGACTGATGTTGGGACTTTGTGCATGTTACTCTCTGCAGTGGGGGTGGTGGGTGCTGTTGCCACCTCATACATCTGAGCTGGTCTGAGCTCCTAAAATCATAACTTTTGTTTTGAATTTGATTGTATTATGAAGACCTTATTATAGCTGTCTACCTACTCAGTTCACCCCACAGTAAGACACAACCTTTCCTTTCCACAATGAAAGTTCTCAAAGAGGTCATCACCATTATCTGATCCATTATCAAAACCTTTTGGAATGCTGTTCATCTTCAATAACTAAGTGGGATATTTCCTTGTTATGTCTACATTCTACCTGCCATGGCCTGTTGGTCCGTATCACGCTGTCTCTGGATGAATGTATCTGTATCTGGCTGTGGAAATGAATTTCCTCCTCTGACATTAAAGCTTGGGAAACGTTTTAAAGACAGGAGGATAATGGAGGGTAGTGAAGCTCTGGGGTTTCAATTAAAGCTAAAATCTACAAGGGAAGTGGTTTCGTGATCACTATATGGGCAGTACGATGCATGGAAACATACATACACACTGAAGATGCACTATCTGACTTGAATTATCTGCTGTGATATATTCATACCTTGTGAAGAATCTCTGTTTATCATGTTTTCCTTTCCATCTCTGTTCTCATCTCACTGTGCAGAGAGCTACACTGTGGAGGTACTCAATTTGTCATATTCTCAAGGTAACTAATTATGTCTCACTCACAAGCCGACACACACAGACACACACATGACGTAAGACACATGTAATAATCAAACTGAGTGTTGCATCAGAGGAATAATGTTGCTTGTGAATGATGTTGCTCTTACATAATTAGAGCAGATGAAGTGCCAAGTTGAACTGCATTTGATTGCAGTGATTTTGCTGGTTTACGGTTGTCACTCTCATTGTATGAGGCTCATCATTTCCAGTACGTGCTTTTCATAAAGTTGTGTAAATTAAAAAATACAGGGGATACAGGAAGCATGTATTTCTTGTATACCAGGAAGATTAAAAATTACAAAGTACTGAGGGTTTAATGAGGGCTGAATCATTTCAAGTCAACACCTGAATGTCTTCAAGCCTCTGTGTCCACTTTCCCATCTTTGTGGTTCAGTGAAATCTGAGACACTGTGATGCTGTGACATGCAGTGACACTGACTAGAGACTATGCT
Source organism: Pterophyllum scalare (assembly GCA_024447675.2). Classification (NCBI taxonomy): domain Eukaryota; kingdom Metazoa; phylum Chordata; class Actinopteri; order Cichliformes; family Cichlidae; genus Pterophyllum; species Pterophyllum scalare. The sequence continues at coordinate 149,739 of JAMQGT020010063.1, forward strand.
GCTGTATAACACATTCTATTGCCTTAATATCAATTTTGTTATTAAGCCCCTTGCATGCTATTTAAATGTGAAATCAAACATGTAGACATTGTTTTAACTTATGTTTACCATAAAGGCCTAATGTCAGAAAACTTTCTTTTAAAAAAGCTGTATGTTCCCATTTTTTATCTGTTCAAAAATTACTGGTGACTACTTTTAATTCTGATGAAGCAGAGTGTCAAATACTGTTAAAGCCCCCAGTGTCTCAGAGATATGCAGTGTCAATAAATAGGCAAGGGGGTGGGAGGGACTGTCAGTTCTTATCCCACCTGGGAGATTTGTTTTTGCAGTTTGTTCTTATTATTTGTTTAGTTTGGTTTGCATTCATTTGGTTAGATCTGGAAACCAATACCAATACGCAGGTGTAGGAAAAGATCATGGTTTGATTGAAAATATGCCCAATCACAGTAGTAACCATCAGTATCAGTGTGTTCAAATGTGATGTTAAATGTTCTGACTAGGCATACACATCTAATGTGTTCTAGTTCAGTGCTGCCATTGCTTTTGTGCTTTGCATGGTGCATTATTTGCAAAAAATAAGGTTCTTTTTTTTCCTTTTTTGTCATCAGGTTGTGTTTGTCTTAGCTAATTATAGGCCAAATCTCCAGACCTTCCTTTTTCTCTGCAAAATCCTTGAAGGAGCAGTTGTGAAAACAGCTAACTGATCATCTGCAGAGGAACGGTTTATTTGAAGAGTTTCAGTCAGGTTTCAGAATTCATCACAGTACAGAAACAGCATTAGTGAAGGTTACAAATGATCTTCTTACAGCCTCTGACAGTGGACTCATACTCTGTGCTTGTCCTGTTGGACCTCAGGATGCAGACTTTGATACTGTTGATCATAACATTTTATTACAGAGATTAGAGCAGTGCCATAGGTATTAAAGGTACTGCACTGCAGTGGTTTGAATCAGTATTTATCTAATAGACTCCAATTTGTTCATGTAAATGTGGAGTCGTCTTCACACATTGAGGTTACCGTATGGAGTCCACACAGGGCTCTGTGCTAGGACCAATTTTCTTCCATAGCACATGCTTCCCTTAGGCAGTATCATTAAAAACATTGCATCAATTTTCATTGTTATGACGATGATACTCAGCTTTATGCGTCTCCATGAAGCCATGATGCTTGGCTGTGCCCCCCCACCCCCGACTTGTTTTTCCTGTTCCAACATACTGTAGCATTAGTCTGCTGTATCAGTGATAAACAACATCAAATAAGATGAATCAAAAGAAACACTACGAAACACAGATAACCAACGAAGAATGACTACAAAGAGACT
>JAMQGT020010064.1:0-23981 GCA_024447675.2 Pterophyllum scalare
CACCTTTTGCTTTGATTACAGCTTTGCATGCGCTTGGCATTCTCTTAATCAGCTTCATGAGGTAATCACCTGAAATGGTTTTCCAACAGTCTTGAAGGAGTTCCCAGAGGTGCTGAGCACTTGCTGACTGCTTTGCCTTTACTCTGTGGTCCAACTCATCACAAACCATCTAAATTGGGTTTTGATCAGGTGATTGTGGAGGCCAGGTCATTGGACGCAACACCCTCTTTCTTGATCAAATAGCTGTTACATAGCCTGGAGGTGTGTTTGGGCTCATTGTCCTGTTTAAAAACAAATGATGGTCCCACTAAGCACAAACTAGATGGGATGGCATGTCACTGCAGAATCCAGTGGTAGCCATGCTGGTTAAGTGTGCCTTGGATTTGGAATAAATCACAAACAGTGTCATCAACAACGCAACCGCATACCATCACACTTCCTCCTCCATACTTTACAGTGGGAACTCCACATGTAGGAACCATCCGCTCACGGTTTCTGTGTCTTGCAAAGGCATGATGGCATTTGGAACCAGAAATCTCACATTTGGACTCATCAGACCAAAGGACAGATTTCCACTGGTCTAATGTCCATTACTTGTGTTCCTTGGCCAAAGTCATTTTCTTCTGCTTGTTGTTCTTCACTAGAAGTGACTTCTTTGCAGCTATTCAACCATAAAGTCCAGATTCATGCAGTTTCATCTGAACAGTTGATGTTGAGATCTGTGTGTTCCTTGAACTCTGTGAAGCATTTAGGTGGGCTCTTATCTGGGGTGCTGTTAACTTACAGTTTCTGAAGTTAGTAACTGATGAACTTATCCTGTGCAACAGAGGAACTCTTGGTCTTCCTTTCCTGGGGCGTTCCTGATGGGAGCCAGTCATCCTAATGTTTGATGGTCTTTGTGCCTCCACTTGAGGATACTTTCAAAGTGCTTGAAATTTTTCAGATTGACCGATCTTCATTTCTTAAAATAATGATGGACTGTTGTTTTTCTTTACTTAGTTGAGTAGTTCTTGCCGTAATATGGATTAGAACATTACTCAAATAGGGCTAATGGCTGTATACCAACTCTACCTCTTCACAAGACACCTGATGGTCTCAAACACATTAAGAGGGCAAAAAATTCAAGAAATTAATTGTTGACAAGCCACAGCTGTTAACTGAAAGCCATTCCGGGAGACTACCTCATAGGTCTGCAAAGCTGTCATCAAAGCAAGAGGTGCCTACTTTGAAGAATCTAAAATATAAAACATATTCTTGTTTGTTTAACACTTGCTGTTTACTAAATAATTCCATATATATTTCTTCATAGTTTAGATGACTTTAGTATTGATCTACACTGCAGACAGTTTTTAAATAATGAAAAACCACTGAATTAGAAGATGTGTCCAAACTTGTGACTGGTACTTTTAAAGGAGCCAGATTTTTTCACCATTTTTTTTATCAATGTGGTCTTGAGCAGCAGTTCTCCAGGCTTTCTGAAGGTTCAAAGTTTTTCTTTGGATATTGGCTGCTTTTTTGCTCATTTTCAATCCAGTCCTTGTACCTGACCATTGTCAGAGGAATTATTTTGTTGTTGTTGTTGTTGTAAAGCCACTTAACACTCACTTATTAATCATTCATAAAAAAAAAAGGCACCTACCGTAACTCAAGGGATGAAACAGGTTATGTCTATCACAGTTTGACAGGCATGAAATTGTAGTTTTGCACCAGCAAGATGATTCCCTAAATATTAGTCCAAAACCTGTCATATCTCATCATGGTGTGAAGTGAGGCCTTAAAATTTTTGAGGAAACTGGACAAGTGGAGGACAAAAGAAGATGTGGAAGTAAAAACTATGTAGAGCAGATAAACAGTATATGAAAGTCCTTAAGAAATAGACCAAGAAAGACCTGACAGGTACATCTGGCCCGTCGGTTGATCCATCTACTGTTCACTCAAGCATCATCAGAAATGTTCTAAGTGGAATGGCGGCTGTCAAGAAGCCATTCTTGACAGCTGCCCTGCCAGGAAGAAAAGGCTGAGATATGTCAAATTACATGAGAGAGCCACTTTCAGCTGTTCCCTTATTCGCGGGGTCACCACATCAGGTAGCTCTGCATGGTTGATTTTTACACCAGATGCCCTCCATGATATAACCCTGAAAGGATGTGTGTATCCTCCTTGGATCATACCAGATTCTTTCACTCATCTTTGGATATCGGCTGCATTTTCACTCATTTTCAATCCAGTCCTTGTATCTGACCATTTTCAAAATGGTTGTTAAGCTTCTCAACATTGACCTATGGGGCACTGAGGTGGTTCAGTGGGTGAGCATGTAACCATGAATGCGGCATGGCTATGGTGCAGGCACCCTCGGCTCATGTCCAACCCATGGCCCTTTGCGGCATGTCTTCTCCTGTCTGTCTCTCTCCATTTTCCTGTCTATCTTTACTAATCAATGACAGCAAAAAGGCCAAAAAGAAAAATGACTCCAAAAAACACTGACCTTTAAATCATTCATTTAAAAAAAGGCACCTAATGCAAGAGATGAAACAGGTTGCATCTAAAAATAACAGACAACTTAGAAAAGAACCAATTTTAAATCGCCTCTTTAAGCACTTTGTTACTAACATCGTGATTAGTAAACCACTGCACCTCGGAACCACAATGGCAACTTGCACAAGAACTGTGCTGAAAGTCAGTAGTAGCAAATCTTATGGAGTGATGAATCTAAATTTGAAATTTTTGGTTGAAATAATAGTCAATATGTATCCAGGCAGTTGTGTGAGAGGTACAACAGTGAGTGTCTACAGCCATCTGTAAAACACAGTGGAGGCTCTGTCATGGTGTGGGGCTGCATTTCAGCCAGTGGTGTTGGAGATCTTGTCAAACTGATGGAATTATGATGGAATTATGAACACAGATCCACCATCTGGAAAGTCTGATTGCCAATGCTCCCAAACTTCAACTGCCAAAATTCAATTGCCAATGTAGTAAAAGCATGCCTGGATAGAAAAACACACTGGAATAGGCTTTATTGAAGAATAAAGGTGGTATTAACAAAATTTGACTTTTGAGCTTGTTAGAATTGCACAAACTCAGCTTTTGCCTTATATACTGTGTTTCCATACATGTTTGCACATGTTTCAGTAAATCACTGTAGCACTGTAGCTCTTCCCCATTTTCCTGCCAAAATATAAAGAAATGAGTGGTGGCTCAAGACTTTTGCACAGTTCAGTACTTGCTACCAAGGATGGAAAAGCTCTTTACTGTAATGTTAACCTGGATGAATTTCTATTTTATCCACAGAGTAATTGCAGATCCCTTTATCAACTCTCTGGAGATGCTATGAGCAGAATCTTCAAAACCAATAACAAACAGCTTAGTTACTGTAACAAAACGAGTAGCAAAATGAGTATTAAAAGCCCGAACAGATCTGCAGTGAGTTTAGCATGGTATAGCTTTTTATGCAGTGCCTTTGAAGTTCACACTTCATTTGCTTGTAATAAAGACAATGTGAGAATTTTACAGCAGGGAAACCATATGAAGCCGGAATGACCCACTGTATGGAGATGAGCTCCCAAGCTGGTGATGACAAGTTCATTTGAATAAAATTAGTTTCACCACCCGCTTTTGAGAAATAGGCATTTGTCACAATGACACTTGATTATTATGTCTTAGTGCTTCGTCCCTTGTGTTGCCAAGCATTCATTTTCTAGCCTTGTTTAAGCACGTTGCCAGCATTAATATTCACCGGACTATTGGCTGAACACTGGTTCCTCAGCATCACCCAGTGGGGGGCTGCAAGTCAGTACAAGGGCTGCGCATGGCTACACCCTCTCTGTCCTTTACTGGGCATGTGATTCCAGGGTTTATGTCTGCTGTCATGCTCAAGGGCATTCACAAAGATCACTGTATCTACTTTAAGCACAACATTAAACCCTCCTAAACAAAAATCCTGTCCTTGCTTTTCTATCCTTTTTGTTCAAAACAACAATTTGTCCTTAAATTAGAAATAGATTTAGCTAGGTAGACTTAATATCCCATGTTTTTGGATTTTAGCAGATATAGCAAGTGAAACCCAGAAACATAAATGTAGAGTGGAATATTGGTCTCTTACAAAAATCCTCATCTTATACCGAAAAAACAGCAAAACTGAGACCACAGCTATGGTGAATAAGACAGACAATAGTGTCTTGAAGGATTTAGGTGCTTTCATCAAGTGAGCTCATCTATCCCTGTTTATCCACCCCAAGTTGTGCTAGAAAAATCATGAGTCATGAGTATTTTTTTTTCCTGTTAATGCTTGAATTGCCACGTTTGAAAAAAAAAATTTAGTTCATTCTGGCTGCAGTGTGTTTAAGTGTTTAAATTGATTCCAAGACTCATATCTCATTTTGTTGCCTCAGTTAAAAGCTTGATTTGAGCCTGGGTTTGAGTTAAAATTCAGGGCATATTAGCATTTTATGAGTCAATCCAAATGGAAATGTTAAGCTTTATGTATGCAATTTATACAGTGACACATGCTGTTATGCTCATTAGAAGTATTTATGGGGAAAACAAGGTTTTGTCACAGAGATCTCAGTGTAAAACCCAGTCTAATGACGTAATGATTCTACATGATAAATATACAGCACAGTGCAAAACTGTAGATGTTTAGATTCTCGCCCCAAATTCATGCTGCGACAGGCACAGACCCCCGAACATATAGGCAGCATCATAAAGCATTATTCTGAACAACAAGAACAAGAAACTCGTCGAACAGGTGGTATGGCCCCCACAGAGCCCTGATCCCGACATCAAGGAGTCAGTCTGGGATTACATGAAGAGAGAGAAGCAATTTAATTGTTCTCCAAGATCCTTGGAAATATACACCTGCCAAGTCCCTTGAAAAATTGTGTGCAAGTGCATGCAGGAGATTTAATGTTTAAAGGAGACGGGCGGCTGCACCAAATATTGATCTGTTTAGATATTTTCTGTTTGCTGCTCATTGTTTTAAGTTACTTGATAAATGAAAGCAATTAATGCCGTTGGTTTTGAAAGCATTCTTACTTCACTTTTAGCTCTAAAAATATTTGCGCACTTTTAAATATCAGACAAAAGTGTAGCAGCGTAGAAGGTGCAACAAGGAGAAATCATGAGTCACAAGGTTTCCGGGATAAAGCAATTCGTCCCCTTTTGCTTTCTCCATTCTCTCCACAAGGGTCGTCTCGTGTTTAGTCTCGATCCCTCAGACGTTAAAGTGCCTTTCATTTCTTCTCACTAAGGAAAGGAAAAGCGAATAGGTCCTTCTGCCTTCATTAATCCGCTGACTGGCTGCTTCTTTTTCTCCTTTTTCCCAGCTCAGAGAAGACAGAGTGCAGGCAGATTTAATGTGAAGTGATGCTGAGGCTGCAGTGGCAATCACTATAGAGCACTGATGTCTGCAGAGGCAGCCTGGGCTCAGCGTTAAAGAGCAGCCATTAGCACCCTTTTTAATGAAGCACATCTCATAATGATATCTATTCTTTTCTCTTTACATCCAATGAGAAGAAAGGAACAAACTTCCTGCCTCATAAAGCTGCCATTCTCTATGTCAATAGCTGTTCGGGGTAAGTTCAGCTATGGAAACCAAAGCCACTAAGGAGCATGATGGTACTTAAGAACCAGATGGCCAAAGCCCAGAGTGCATTCACACAATGTGATTTTGAACATCACAACCAAAAAAAAAAACCAAAACACATGGATGCTAACACTACACACCCTGCTAAGAAAAAAAAAGTGAGCTTTTGATTTTAAAATGATAATAGAAACCCTGTGTTATTAACTGAACATGGTGGAATTCAAAAAGTGGTGGGTTTGGATTGAAACTGTTTTATTAAATCCATGAAAAACGCCTCTGAGTCACCATTTGGACTCAGTTTCTTTCATTAGGATCACGTCTTAAATGTGACTCTGAAGAATTACCATTAAAAACTTTTTTTTGACATCTTTTGCACCCTCTATCTCTGATAATAGATGAAAAAATGTGCAGTGCATTAGCTGTTTTTTTTAATATAATTTGCATTTATGCAGTGTTTATTTAAAAACAGACCTTCACAGGGACCAATTAACATTAGAAGAAACAGTGTAGACGAAATCCTTTCAGTGAACTCACTCACTTGAACAACTTCCAATAGCAACAGCCAGAGTCTCCCCGAAGACTCCTTAGAATATATTTTTTAAAAGGGTGAGATTGCCCTAAACATTAAAAACACATTAGCTACATAATTCATAGTCAGTCAAGTTCTCAAGGAAAATCTTTGAGGAGAAGAAAGGAACGACAGACTCAGACACTTGAATGTGCGAGGAACAATGGAGTATATCCAGAGACAGACTGCACTGTTTCATGAACACAGCTCTTTGGTGGGAGATCTGGAGAACAGAGTGCCACACTGAGAGAGAGAGAGAGCGAGAGAGAGGGGAAGATGGAAAAGGGAGGCGAATCAAACCAAATGTGAGCTCCTTGTCATAAGAGGTGTGTTAGTACTGAAGCACTTTCATATGTGTAATGAGAGCTGCTGCACCACCCTTTAGAAAGAGGAGCATAACAATAGACTATGCAATGTCACTGCAGTGTTTATCTTTGCTGTCGAAGTGAAGAATGTTTTCCATACTTCCAGATGGTGGCTTATTTTTGAAATCACTCCAAAATGGAATGTTTAGCTTTCTTGTTCAGGTAGTGAGTTTTCATTTTCATGAATGCAAAGGCAGAATAGCGGCCTATCATGTGGGTTATTCCTCATGCGATATAAAGCAGCAGTATATTTAAAAGTGTGACACAACATTTTGGTGCGTGTACAGAAAGGCAGGGATGGTGAAGATATGGGCAAGTCGCTCAAGCTCCTGCTTTATCTGCCAAAGCAAAAGAAGAAGAAAAAAAGAAGGTGGTGGAATTGATTTTTTCCTTTCTTTAAGTATGTTCTGTGCAATGTGCACACTTAGCAGCAGAAAAGCGGAGCTGTGTTTGTGTTGTTGAAGAGCCCATACACCACATCTGAGGAGAAAACCCTAAGCTCCTGCTCTCGCTTCACAGCAAACCAACGTCCCCCTGACTCGGTTTCTGGCCTACTAGCTCCCCCTGCTGCCAAATAAAAGAGACTCAGGGTCTTTGCATGTGCATTTATTTCATGACTCCGCGCCTCTTCACACCAGCCTATTTTTCCACCCAAAAATCCATCTGGTTTACAAATTAATTCAGCAGGTGATACTACTCAGCAGGTCTATCGGAGAACAACAAGATATACTTTCTTCTTTTTTTCCTCGTGCAGTGCTGTAAGAAAATTATTACTGGAAGAATTAATGCATGTACTGACGTAGAATATTCATCAAAACCTTCAGAAGGCAATTCCTCAGCTCACAAGCCATTAAATCTAAATAAAATTCAAATGACCCTGGTTCATTTGTTAGGATTAGTGTCTCACTCATAAGAATCAAAACATTTGAAAACCGTCTACACAGGCAGCCCGAGATGCTGCAGAATGCCAGATTATCTTCACCGGGTCCTGTGAACTTCACCTTCTCGTGGTTTAAGAAATGCTATTAAAGTAACAGTGATGAAAAATGGAAAGAATGGACGACTAGGGGTGGGAAATGTGGTATATTGTACATGCCTTTGACCTTGAAACATAAGAGGCTTGATAGACTTATTGATTAGCAATTCTCTGCAGACTATGAAAAATCAGATGAGAACCTCTATGGCCATTGGGAGGATGTGTACCAGATCGATTCAGCAAAGAAATGCGCGTGTAGACCGAAGCAGACAATACAGGATAATGATTAAGTTTTATTTATTTATTTTGTTTTTTGGTGGGACTTTTTCTGCACATTTAAGAACTCTTCCACTGTGACTTTCACACCTAGCATGCGTTCCATTAGTGGTAGATGTATTTTTCTGCATGTTCCAGCAGCGAATAGGAAAAACACAAAGTGCCAAAGGGAGATGGAGACAGAAAGAAGGAGAAGGAGAAGAGGCTTAAGCTAAACGTCTCCCTCTAAACTGGAATTATCAGCTCCCATTTTAATCTTCGAGGTGCGAAATATTTGAATTCCATTAGAGCCGCCTACTATAGTAGATTGTACTTTGCCCGCCTACTGGAATGCCAGCCCTGTGCATAGCTTATTTGGCTATACAACAGTGTGCAGCACACACAGACTAAGACATTGTTTAGTGTGTGGGAGCTCATTTTGGCAATGTTTGACAGTTAAGCTTTTGTTTCTGCAAGCTTTATGTTTGTTAGTGTTAGCTAAAGCAAAGCACGGCACAGACAAGACGAGGCAGCAAGAGGAGAACATGCTGGTTGAAAGTCACGATAGAGGGCTTGTAATGCCTCACGCTGGTGGGAACAGCTTCAAAATGTGAGCATAGCTTATAAATATGCTGTTATTTCTACTTTAATGGAAGAAATATTAGTATCAAAGTTGTTTGCTCACATAAAAAAGGAACCAAACTACAAAAAAGTGCTCATATTCACCATTTACACCCATGAAATACGGTGTCCATACTTACAATGAAATATAAACATGCAATAAAATAATAGTATGACATTAGAGGATCCAAGTTATTTTATACCAGTCCCACCCTCTAATAAACTATGACAGCTGGTTTAGGCCTTTAGTTGTTCCAGGGCAAAACAGCTTTAATCTGGTTTGGGGGGCCATAATGAAATGTGTTGTTCATAAGGCCTGCAACCATATTAGGAGGAGGGAAACTTGATATTGAAGTGGCCTCCATGGCAACAGTGCCAGAGACAATGAATCCAATGTTTGGGAGGATTTTGAAACAGATTTGTTGGACTTGAGAGGAGATGACAATGTGGAGGGTGCTGACACAGTCGTATTTTCACAGTGAAAATCCTGCTGGAAATCAAATTTGAATTCCCCCCTTGATCTTTTGGCTTTATCACACAATTCTGTCTGTAGTGACTCAGTTGTTGTCTTAAATTGTAGAAATAATACAAACACATTAAAAGCATCAACAGTTGTTAAAATTCATCTTGCATGGATGGTAATTTGTTCCCCGTCCACAGCAGCACAAAGCCACAAATCAAAGCGATGGAAATTTATGCAGACCCTTTCTTTTCCTCCTGTTCTTTGCCCTTGATTGAGTGCACTGTCACTGTCACAGGTCAGTAACATGTCCTGTCCTTGCTCACCACACTGAGGGAATGAATGCACGTCTCAATGCACAAATGGACAAACGTGGACAGTCTAAAATAAACACTCCCTGTGGTGAGCAGCTTAAATGAAACATTACTGGAGGAGAACTGATAAGAGCCACACAAGTCAAGACAAATTTGAACTCTAATGAAGAAAACCCCACAAAGATTAGTGGCTGCTCACAACATTTCTAGAAATGTAAAGTTTGCTCAGACCAGCTGAAACTTTAGAAAAATGTCCAGCCGCTGTCTTAAAACCACTAATTAAAATGGCTTTGAGTATTATTTTGTGCAATATGTCTAGGAAATAACACAAGATCAGATAAAAAAAATAACGGTATCATAACATACTTGTTTTTAAAGTGCATTCCCACAAAACACGCAGTGGAAACAGCAACAATGGCAGCAGCTCAGAATTCAGCTAAGCCCAGACTGGTTGAAGGAAGCGCTTGCATTCACACTTCAAAGTTCCTTTCATATTGGCTGTGCTATGGTCTCGTCAGTGTACTCAACAGCATGCAAGAATTGAAGAAATAGGCACTGGGTACATCCTGGTGATTGAAGATCCGAGCTGCTGGTTCAGTGGCACTTTTTTAAAAACAGCTCAGTCTCGCTCCAGACTCATCACATACAGATTTCTTGCTGTTACATTTTAAGTTTTGTTTCCTTAACTGACCCATACAGCAATGAAAGCAAAAGTTAAACGGTGAGTAAAAACACAGCTCTCCACATGGGAGACGAAGCTCAGCCGTCGTGGTTGCCAGACTTTTTGTTTTAATCCGCCGTCTTTGAAAAATGCTATTGAATGTCTGAAAAACACAACATGTAGCATTTTGAAAAACCTGGCAACACGCTAAGGCAACACTTAGTTTACCAGAGGGATGATATACCTGGACATCACTGGCGCAACAGATGCAGTGAAGTGCAGCGAGGAGTGCACAGCTGGCACAACCAGAAAATCCTTAACAAGCAGGCGATCGGGTAATGAAAGAGCAGTGTTCAAACACTGCTGGATGGATGGATTTTTTTTTTTGGGTGTGTGTGGGGGGGGGGTCAGATGAGGGTGGGGATAACACATTCACAAGGCACTCTGTAAAAGTAAGCTTTCTGTGACAGCCATCTGCCTCGAAAGGTGGCCGTGCTGGTTGGCTGGACAAACATTTTGGCCTAAAATTATTTGGCAGATGTCCATGACATTTTAGACAGGCAAGGTGCTGAGACAATGAATGCTGATCACTTTGGTGAGTCTCTGGTCTTGTTAAACTAATATAACTGCCTGGAGGCATTACCAAGATGCCTGGGAGGTGGACTGTCTGCAAAATGTAGGCCACAAATATTAGTTGAAAAGCCAGTCTTTTTTACACACCTACAAAGATGTTCTAGTACATCCCAAGTCCATCATCTGTTTGATTTGTTCATTTATGTACTCTTAATGATTTACTTGTGTTGTAAGTGTAAGGTTAATATATAATTCCCAATGCCTGTCAGTTTGGCTTTTACATGTGATCACCAGTGCCTGTGATAAGAAAGATTTTCTGGTTCCCAACTGGGTGACTTTTCCTCTTGAGGTTTGATGAGTGATATGACTGAAAGCAGCAGGACAGTTTCTTGTGACGAGGCTGTCAGTCAGCTAGTTATCAGATAAGACAGCAGCAGCTGGTATTGTTTTCATCTTTTCTTGTGTGTTTATGTGTGTCAGTGTGCAAGTTTGTGAGTGTGTGCATTTTTGTGTGTCATCATGGCAAAATGTGCTCTCAGAGACACACACTATAGAAGGAACAATGATGGTTTTAAGCACGTTGGTTGAAACCACCTGCTTCATATTGTGTAGGTCCTCCTCGATCCTGCAAAACAGCTCTGACCCAGGTACCATGACACTGACAGAAGATTATTTGGCTGCTCTGGGTCTCTGGGTGGAGACTTTTTGCATCATGTTTGTTTCAGGTAACCCCACAGACTCACAATTTGACTGGGATCTTGGGAGTCAGAACTATAGTTCATGCAGTTTCTTTGTGTTCCTTGGGTTGCGTGGCCAGTTTGTTCCTGTGTGATGGGGCTGTAAAAGAGTGATGGGCATTAGCTCGTCAAAATGAGAAAACATTAAACAAAATGTATTCATTGGAGAAACTGAATCACCAATGTTGTAGACAAAGTTAGAGAGGCGAGGCTGAGATGGTTTGGACATGTTCAGAGGAGGAATAGGCTATATTGGACAAAGGATGCTGAATATGGAGCTGCCAGGCAGGACGAAAAGAAGAAAACCACACAGAAGATTCATGGATTTAGTGAAAGAGAACATACAGAGGATTGGTGTGACAGAGGAGGGTGCTGGGGACAGGGGGGAGATGGAGGCAGATGATCTGCTGTGGCAACCCCTAAAGGGAGCTCAGTGTGAACCTGCTCTTATCTGTGAAGAGGCACCAGCAGTGGACCTGCCAGTTCTGGTGTTCTCTGGTAAATGCCAACTAAGCTGCACAGTGATGGGGCTGTGATCACAGGTCCCAATAAAGGATGCTGAGCCCTCATGCCACCCTCATGGTTCTGAGAGTTTGGTCAGAAACATGCAAATGAGTAGCCCACTGGAGGTCATTTTGTAGGGCTCAGGCAGCGCTCCTCCTGTTCCTCCTCACACAAAGCAGCAGATACTGGTCCTGCTGTTGAGTTGATACCCTTCTATGGCCCTGTTCAAGTCCGCTCATTTAACAGCCTATCTCCTGGAATCTCGAGGCAGTCTCCACAATTAATTAATGAAATCATGATAAAAATTCATTGGCTTATGCAATACTATAGCCTACCTTTGTTAATGAGATGGATCTACTATACTCATCATGAAAGCAAATGATGACATTCAATTCAATTCCATTTTATTTATTGATTTAGTAAACCTTACAATAATTAGAGAGAAAAATCAAACAATCAGATGACCGCCCTATGAGCAAGCACTTGGTGACAGTGGGGAGGAAAAAAACTCCTTTTAACAGGAAGAAACCTCCAGGAGAACCAGGCTCAGGGAGGGGCAGCCATCTACTGCGATTGGTTGGGGATGAGGGGAAAGTGAAGAGAGCAGAGAGAGGATAAAAGACACACTAAAATATGATTCTTTAGTTATGTTTATTGTTACGTCCTATTTTGCAGCAAAACAAACAAATACCATATGAACAGTCAAACTATTGTACTATCTTTGTAAACTTATCTATTTCTCCCACTTGTTAAAGTGTGCAGCATAAGTCAAGTTTAACCTTACTGTAACCTCTTCCGATCGTGTTCTGCAGAAAATCATTACAAAGTGATCTCTCTTCATCAAGACATCCATAATATTGTCCCAAAAAAAGGTGCATTAATCAGAAGTCTAAGTTGGCTGTCTTTCTTATGGAGTGAGCACGTGGTATTGACACAGCTTAGACATAGATTTGTGGTTATGTAAGCTTGCCACATACTTAAGCTCCAGTCATGTTGTCTTGGCAACTTGCCCAGAAGCAACAGCACATTGCTTTGTAGCCGGGAAAAGATCATTCTACCACAAATGTAGGCTTATCCACTTCTCTGTGTGCGTGTATGAACATGTGGAAGTAGATGTACAAACACAAGGACACATACAATCTGATAAATATTTATGCAGAACGAACAAGCTAATCCTGAGTGACCTGACCTTTAATTTTGTCTGTTTGTCTGTGTTCACAGCAAGTTCACAAGTAGCTGTTCAAACATCTCTGTGCAGGAAGTTACTAATGGCACAGCAGTGTGGAGCTGATCTGCTGCTTGTTAATACTGCCCTGTCCTCCCCCATTCCCCACATCTCCCTCCACACACTCTTAGTATCCACCTGAGTCTCGTTCATGAAAGGAAATCAAGTGTCATCATCCACATCTTGCTTTGGCTCCGTTCCTCTGGGTCCTCTGCTCCCTGTCAGTCGCTGTGGAGAAACACCACAGATCAAGTACACGCTACCTGTTTTGCTGGTGTTATATTGGTCTGTGGAGGACTAGATATCAGGATTGAGCCACATTTGCATTTTAATTTTATATTCTGCACCATAGCATCCACATTTTTAACTACTTTGTGCTGGTTTAATGGTCCTTGGTGAAATGAATGTGCAAGTTTATAATAAACAAAAGATTTCATTATGCAAATAGAGACCTGAGTCAGACCCCAGACTTATAAAAATGTTTGAATAGATGTTTGGTGCTTTGCAGTTTGTCAACTTGCAGTTTTGCACATGAAACAAGATTCAGTCGGAAGGAATGTGCATACCATTGGACTGCCTGCGGTTGACAGATGGATGATACAGTGCTGTAGTTGTTTGTAATTTAGATTTAGTGGCAGAGATGCACATTTTCTGTGCTTTTTGCAGCACTTCTATCACCTGTACTGGGCCAAATGCATATTTCCTGCATGTATGTTTGTGTTTAAAGAAAAACACTGTGTTGTTTTAAGTAGAAACTAAGTAATGGCTAATTAACTCATAACTCATTACTCTGGTGTGTGCCACTTAAATCTTTGTTGTTTTACCTTTCAAATGAGATTGTAATAACTCTAAATGCAAACTTAATTAGAGAACTAATGCTTTGTTAAAAGCACTATAAACATAAATAAGTACTTTCAAGGCTGGTAGGGAAAATGGTGTGATAGGTAGAAGGCTTTAAAACATATAATGAAGGATTTGTCTGAGAACAAACCATCTGGAAGGTAAAATGATCCTCGTAATACCCTACATCTGCTGTCTTGTAAGTGAAGACAACAAATATGAATTGTGATTTCTTTGCATTAGCCCATTTCTTCTGAGAGTCCTTTGAAGCCTTTGTCTTTGCTCCCACCCTGGCAACGTCGACCAGTGGAATGGGCAGCTATTTATCTTGAGGCAAACTTTTGAGGAGGAAGGGGACATCCATCCTTAAACGCAGCATTTCACACCCCTCTATCTCCTTCAAAGCACCACTATGCTCCAGCCAAAGCTAACAAGATAAATGCTTCGCAAAGGCAGTCAGCTTTTAGCTGCCGAGTGATGCAACGGAGAGCGGAGTGTGTTAATGTCAACTTGCTAAAGCTCCTTTCCACAGTAAATTACCAGAAAGTGTCCTCGTCTGCACCAACACCCGAACAGTTTGTCATAATGAGAGCCTCTGAAGGAAACTGCACTGAGAGCAAGGTTGGTAAAGCATGCATTATCCTTAAGCCCTGTGGCTAAGCAGAGCAAAAGACTGTACTCAACCTTTTCTCTTTTTAACTTTTCTTTTTAACATGTCTATTAACTTCTGACGAAAGTTTCACAGCACAGCGGAGGTAGCATAGAGCCATGCTAGCCATTGATTTACTAAGGAGAACTGGCACAAAATGACATCTCATTCAAATCCAAAGTTGCTCAATGCTACATACACTGAAACCGTTTTGTGAGCTTCCTCGAAGAGGTCCATGGATCTTTCATACATTTCCACAAATTTAGGAGAAGACTTCCAATGGGGATAAGTAGGTAAGGTGATATAAAGAGTTCAAAATCTGGTGTAGAGCAGGTGCTTTCTTCATAACTTTCACCAGGAAGACTGTGGTTTAACTCCACTCAAATCAGTGTTTATTCATTAATTTTAGACTGTTAAATTTGTAGTTTAGTTACTTTTTCTTATTATTATAATTATAATATTTATTATTATAATAATAATAATTATTATTATTTTGGGTAGTTTTTCTTGTTTGCTTTTACTCACACTTTGGTTGTTTAGTTAGGCTTAGCGAAATAATGTGGCTCGAGTTAAAATACAACTTTCAGTGTAACCATGTGTTAGAAAGTCTTTTTGATAGACAGCACTGAGGGCAAACTTCCAAACTGAGTCCCATCCTCATCATGTGAATTTGATTAAATGAAAGCAAATTGATGGATTGTTCTGCTATAACTCCCTTTAAAATATATAACTGCTGCACGATACACCCACTTGGGTAGGCTCTGTTTAGGACAGGTTTAGGTGAACATTACAGTACAAAATAATGTACCATAGTTACTGAACTAGCAACTGAAAAGGGGTGTGTTATAGGGAATGTGTCAAATTAGAAAACTGGCTGTGCTGGGCAGTATAGTATCCCACCCCTTCTTACTCTCCCGCTCAAGACTGTAGCATTGTTCTACTAAATCCTAAATGCTGTTCACCATCTTTGTTAGCTCCCCCAGCCTGTCACAGCAGATGGCTGCCCCTGCCTGAGCCTGGTTCTGCAGGTTCTTCCTGTTAAAATGGACTTTTTCCTTCCCAGTGTCGCCAAGTGCTTGCTCATAGGGGGTCATTTGATTGTTGGGGTTTTCTCCGTCTTTCCCCTACAATACAAAGTGCCTTGAAGTGGCTGTTTGTTGTGATTTGGTGCTGTATAAATAAAATGGAATTGAAGTGAGGAAACTTCCTCTGTTTTTCTACTTGTCGACCTTCAAAGAAAAGTATCACACATTTTAAATGATTTGACATTCTGCCAAGCTTGACTGACTAAAAATATTAGAGGATCACCAAAGATTTATCATCTTTTTATGCAACATGGTGTTGCATTTTCAAGGTAAACTGCTTAAATATTTATAATACATAGCTGAATTATTTTAAATATTTCAGATGGAACTGAAGTGGTGGACGGACCAACTGTCAGACAGTTTCATCCGCAGAGCAGGAGCACAGCTAAAAAAATGTGAGGTGATATGGTATGAACGTGGACTGGCAACCAAGACTGTTCATCATACAATATTGTCCTATAGAAACCAAATAACCTTACTGTGTGCATTATCAAAATCCAAGTTGTAAAAATACACACTGTGAACTGGCCCTGGAAAACAGTGGCACAAGAAGGATTCATCAAGTGCAGCCAACAAGATGAGTCCTCCCTGACAGTGTAATAACCAAAAATCAAAGTGTGAAGAAAAGTCTGGCAATAACTTCAATTCGTCTGCCTCTAAACGCAATAATCCTTATAGGTCACATTTGTTTTGGCTTTTAATCTTTTAAATGTCACATACAAAGATGTCTTAGCATTCATTTAAAAGATACACGGTCATTACAGCTCAAAGAAAGCTTAACAAGTACACCTGAAAGGAATGTCACACAGTCTTGAACACCTGTTAATGGAAATCTTTTTTTCCAGACTTTCTCCATCTTTTTAGTAGCTGATGTTTGGGTTGCTGCGGTTCATCTGGGGCTGATAAGGAGCATGGTATGCTAGGAAAAGGATTCGCGGACCTTCTTTGATTTTTTTTTTTCTGTTTTCCTGGGCTATAGTTCAAACATACTTATTGCAGTCCCTACCAGCTGGCTGTATATATTGCTGCACACTTATACAGCACAAAAACTTTTCCTGAACACAGTGAGGACCCTAATTATTTTTAACCCAGTATGCTGTCACACAGGAAATTACAGAGAATTGGAAAATAAGTAGCAATTTTGTTTGTGATCATTCGGTGTTGGCTTTAAGAAAAAAAAATCGTTCTTTCCCTGTCTCTATAAAGATGTTAGAAAACAGAATCCCTGGAACGAGGCTTTCAGTCAATGATGTTGCAGCAGGATGGATACCTGCTGTCATGAAGATTTTATACCAAGCCATCAGTCTCAGATTCAAACTCTTCAAGATAAAAGATGTCCCTTACCTTCCAAAATACCCTGCCTCTCCTTCTGTATAGCAGGATTTTCTGTCAGTGTAGGATATCAAATTATCTCTCAAATTTTTTTTTTAAATCTACCTTACCATTCTCACCCCTTCATTTCCTTCCTGCTTTTTCTCGACCATCTTCTGCTGTCCCTCATCTTGTTTTAAGTCTTCAATCCTGTTCTCACTACCCAAGTTAAAATTGGTTTCTTTACTGTGTGTAATAAGAGGGGCTTGAGTGATTTGTGTTTGACCCACCACCTGACTCCACTCGTGGATGATATTAAAAAGAAACAAAACCTTTCCTGCTTTGTAATCTGAAGCTTTTGTCAACATTAGATAGAATTTGGATCCTGACACCAGCTAGCATTTCAAAAAAATAAAAATACCTGCAATGTGGAGATAGATAATTGTGATTTTTTTTCTGAAGACGTTAAGATACTGAAGCAGCCTTGAGAATGGGTTGTGAACCGAAATGTTTTCATTCTTGCACTTCCTATCAGTCACAAATATGTCTTTGTTACATAGTAGGCTTCTTTTTTCTTTTTTTTCCTTTTAGCTGTAACTAGACACAGTAAGTCGGTCACACTGTGTCCTATTTGCTTCTGAGCCAACAAGTTTCCATTGTCCTCTTTCCACAAGTCATGTGGAGAGATTTACATATAATGGGCTACCCTGTGTGAACCAAAATGGGATCACAGCTTTTAGTCCTGTAATTGCATCTTGTCTAACAAAACAGTGAATGCAGCTAAAGAAACCAAGGCGTAGACATCGGTTTAAAGAAGAAACAGACGGGAAAGTGTTCAGGTAGGAACAAAATTGAAGTGTGAAGTGAAAGGACGGTGCAGATGCTGAAAAAAGGTTAAATCAGCCAGAATAAAGTGTGCCAATTATTCTGGCTGATCAAAAGTAAAACAACAAAATACAAAACAGAGTTTAAAAAAAACAAAAAAACAAAGACAAAAATCCAAGGAAGCTCTGAGCAGAGAAGCATATAAGAAGGTAAACAGCCACAAAGACAAGGACTGAGGCAAGACTCCAACATTCATACACAAATGTGGAATCAGGGAATCGGACACTGGAGAGCAAAAAGACACCACTAAACCTAATTAAAACGATGGGACGGGGGGAAGTAAAACAAAATGCAAGACATGTAATAACTACCAAAGTAAAACCAGAAGTGGATAACAATAACTGAAACATTTCTTTTTAGTATCACTTACTTTTCCAGACTTTTGTTGCCCCATCCCAACATTTTTTGAGCAGTCAAATTCAAAATGACCTTATTTTGCTCTTGAAATGATACATTTCCTCAATGTAAACATTTGAAACTTTCTATGCTCTATTGTGACTAAAATATTGGTTCATAAGGTTTGCATTTTGTTTTTGTTTACATTTTACACAGCATACCAGCTTTTTCAGAATTGTGGTTGTACAAACAGTAGCTACCACAAAACAAGAGCTGAAGCCATAAAATATTAGTAAACAAATGAAAATTAAAGCCAAATTTTGTTAACAAAACTAAGAACCAAGAAGCCAAGAATCACCCAGAGTAAACAGATTAAGCATACTAAACTTCAATTTCACGAAACTAAACATGGTTAACAAGCAATATCACTTTAAAAGTAACACGAATAAAGCTGAAACATGAAATTAAGACTAAAAAGAAAAGAGCAATGTCAACAATCAGAACCCACAAAGTAGAAAACAAGAACCAAGACACAAACTAGAGAATGTTGGAATATAGTTGTGCTGAGCACAAAGACAATAGACCTTTTTTTGCAGCAAACTTGTTACATTTGGAAAGCTCTGGAGATATTATGCATGCTGTGTGCTCTAGTAAGCCATGGCAGTGAAACACCTTGCACAAAAATGTAAGTGGAATGCATTCATCTGTTCTTCCTCTACTGTGACAAATCAAGATGGCTTTTGAAGAAGAAAAAAAAAAAAGGTCCACGAGTGGCAAACCAGTGGTATTCATTGTGTGGGAAGCATGCAGGTGACAGAGAGGTGGGAATAGATAGAGTGGGATACACAGAAAATGTTTATGAATCCTTTGGTATTAGCATGGATTCCTATGGAGGTTTTTGCTGTTAAAGGAGGTTCCTTGAGAGTCTACTTACTTCTAGTCTGTACTGTGAGTACCCTCTGTCTTTAAAAACAACATAAAAATTAGAACTGTGTCAGACTGTGTTTGTCTACAACTGTGATTTGAATGAAAAGGAAATTACATTTCATTTGTAATCAGTTATAAAAAATCCTGGTTATTCCACAGGGTTCACAGATGTTTTATAGAAACTCCAAACAACCTAAATGAATGACAACAGGCAAACTGGCATATTCAATCACACTCAAGACTAGTGACCATGTTTGAATGCACTTGAATGAAAAAAATATGTCACTAAATGCAAAAATACATTTCTTTTGGGTATATTAAGTTTTCTTCCCCCCACCTGCCAGTAGCTTTGCCCTTTCTTCAAACTCTGAAATGAAACGTTTAAAACACAAATGAAGACTTTCAGACTATTGCAGCTGGAAGACACAGACCACTTGTGAGAAAAGGATGACCTCTGCGTTGCTTTGGCAGTGCAGCACAACACTAACAAGAGGCATAAATGCTTTGGAAGGAAATTATGCTAATTTATGCAAGTTGTTGTCAAGAGTAATTACAGAAAAAGTAAATGAGGTCCTTGAAAGGGAAAGGTATAAAAAAAAAAAAGCGAGGTGAGCACAGTTAGTCTCAATGTAAGATCAGTGGCAGATACCCAGAGCAAAACTCCAGCACACAGCAGACCTCATGCTGTTTTAAACCAGCCAGGTGTACGTGACTGTACTCTATACTCTTGTATGAGGCGGAAATATGAATGCAAAAACAGGATGCATGTTTTTAGCTCTCTGGAACATTTATGCTGCCAGTCAGAAAGAACACAATGTAATGCTGCAATCTAATAGAAGTTAAGATCACCCTAATTAGTGCAAGGGGATTTTTTTTTTCTTTTAAATGTTTTGGATGCTTTTAAATGGGTGGCACGGGGGGGGGGGTCTGGAACAAGAGTCAAACTGTCACCCTCAGATAAGAGGAAAATGGTTAGGATGTTCAGGAACAACCAGAGAACCGTCAAGGCTCAAGCTGCCATGAGCTGGAACCTGCTGGAACAAGTTTTACATTGTTATGGATTGACAGGGTGCATGCAAAGAAAGAAGTCCCTGGTCCAAAATTGACACATTCAAGGGTGACTGAAATTTACAACTGCCCACATGGACAATCAAAATACCTTCTGAAGGAAAGTTTTATGGTCAGATGAGGCAAAGACTTAGCTATTTGGCCACAGTGACAAGCGATATGTTTGGAGGACTAACGGTGAGGCTTTCAGACCTAAGAACGCTGTACTGTGAAGCATGGTGGTGATAGCATCCTGTTCTGGAGCTGTTTTGATACCACTGGTACTAGTACATTGCATAAAGCGGATGGAATAATGAAGGAGGACTAACTCCAAAATCTTCAACTTCACCTCAGATCAGCAGCTAGAAAATTGAAATTTGGACACAACTGGGTGTTGTAACAGGGAAATGAATGGTTTTAAAATAGATAAAGCAGGCTAGCATTAAGCTTTAGGAATGGACTTTCCAAAGCCGCAACCTTAACCTTATTGAAAATTTGTGGACTGTTTAAAAGCCGGGTCCATGCCAGGAAATCAACCAATTTAAATGGACACTACCAATTCTGCCAAGAAGAGTGGTCAAATATACATCTAGAATTATGCCAAAAGCTTGTTGATAGCTGTTGATAGAGGGTGTTGCACCAAAAATCTTTTTGTGAGGTCTTTGTCATTAGCAAACTACTGTGGTTGTATGGGAGACGCCACTGTGAAAAACGTGATGCAAACAAAAAAAAAAGGATGTTCCCCATCAAAGTAAAAGTTGTGCCTCACCGCTGCAGTCAGCACATTTCAGAAGATTTTACTCTGCCCTCCGTTTCCACTTTCCACCTTTCACAGTTTCACCACCAACTGGAAAGTAGTTGGAGAGTGTTTTACAGACAAGTTGGCATCTTCCATGCAAACTACAGGTGACCACAGCAATCTGCTAGTGACCACTCAATTGCAAGGAGCCTTTTGGTGCAGCACTGTATACCTCTTTGCAATTTTATCTTGCAACTGCCAAAGACCTTCAGCAATCACTTGCCAACTGGTCAGGCAATATATTTTTTCCCCCATGACTGGTGATTGCCAGATGGTCACTGACAGATCTCTTGGCCTGTGTGACTGCGGCCTTAGCTTAATGTATTAGTGTGTAACTAGTTTTAGCTCTCAGTTGGTTTTGGCTCTCACTGCTGTTTTCTATTATTCAGGCTCAATGAATTGGAGACCGCACCCTTAAAAAACATAAAACATACAAGGTCTTGACTAATCAGGCTGCATCTTATTTTAGACCTTTATTTACCACGGGCCTGTTAGTTAACTTCAAAAGTGCTGCCATTCACGGACTTCCAACAATAATTACCATAATAACACTATGTTGGGTGTGAAGTGCAATTTCTCAGCTTTCAATTTTTTTCCAGTAGGACAAACGGTCAAGTAATTATAGTAATTCAAACTACATTTGATCAGATGTTTCAGTGGTGATATGCTCAGCATTAACCATCTGTTCATCAGTGACGCGCGGTGAGGTTTGTGACGGGTGAGGCACAGACCCGCCTAGAGTCGGATGTTCAAATATATTAACCCAAAATAGAAGCTTATATTATGAATTTTAATTATGCTAATGAGTAATTATTCTTTAATCAACTCCATGCTGTTCAACAATGATGGCAAGAAAATCAAAATATTTAATGTAAGGTCAAATTTTATTTTATTTTTTTTTGGGGGGGGGGTCTCTCTTTATAAATAAATTTGGAAAAACATGTATTATCTTACCTTTATTTGAAGATGAAGTCCATGCACCTATACTTGTCAGCACTGCTGCAGCACTGCCCCCTATCAGTGCGGCAGGGTACTTTCTGCCTCACCCTCACAAAGAATAAACATGTCACATACATTCATTCAGTATATTAGACAGACTGTGGAACATGAACATGTGTAGTATATGTGTAATCAAACCTGTATATTGGCGATATGAAGAGAGACAGCAATGGGCATGTGCCAACCTCCTGTTTCATTTATTGTATGTGACAGCGCCACCAGAGGTGAGCCACAGCACTGCACTGTCTCACCCCACATTTCTTCCATGTCTTTGAACGGGCAATGCTAAATTTTGACCATAAAAGTGTTCAAATAATTCAGAAAACAGTTTTATAAAACAGTTTTATGGAAGAGTCAAATGGTCAAATGTATTTGCTCTTATCATTGTTAGTATTTTACTTGTCATGATGACAGGGGAGGCACTGAAGTGCAATGAATGTGTTAGTTTTGATCTGAAAGGTTCAATAATAAATGAGTAACAATGTTAAGTAAATTCATGTGGTTAAAGTTCATTTATCTGGTTAAAAAGGAGGAAAGCACATTAAAATGTAAAGGGAATTTATCTTTTGTTTCGCATGACACTTTGTTGTTCCTGGGACAAGATTGAGCGGTGCACTTAGAGAGCCACACTGAACGTTTCTCCTGACATGTCTGCAAGAGACTAGTTATAAGAAGTTTCCCAGAAGACAAAAGGTGCTTCCTGCATAAGAAGAAGCTGTAAATCGTTTTTATTCCTCTGGAGTTAATGCGGCCAATGATGTACAGTTTATTGTTTTATTTGTGTCTTATATTTATGTAAATTCTCTTTGTTTGCCATGAGCTAATTTAGGTTGTGTTTTTCTTTCTTAGTTCTGACGGCGTTTTTGAGGCACTGATAAGGCATGTAAAGGCATGTGAGCCACAATAAATGTCTGTTGAAACCTAAAGAACGAAGTTGAGCCTTGATTGAACTCGAGAGGAGTAATACTGCCTTTCACAAACAATACACAAAGTTACATTTTTAAACCAACAACAGTCTTTGTAAAAGTTGGTGCTATTTCAAACCCACACAGCTAAATGTGTAAAACTGAAAAAATGGCAATCATCGACAGTAAGAACTAAAGCCACAAGTTTCTCTCTTATACAGATTAAAGGTGCAGTATGTAACCAATCAGAGCCAGGAGGAGGGTCTTAGCACTGTCAATAACTCCTCATGTACATGCTGCTCAATGTACTGATGGCAGAGAAACTTACTTATCTGCCGTCATTGGTGGCCATGCTAACTACAGGGTTCTAGCCAGAAATTTGTTTCAGCCCAGCACTAATGCCAATTAGTAAGCTAATGTTAACCACTAAATTCTGCTCCCGCTTGTTAACTGAGGGACTGGGCCTACGAATGTAACAGGAAAGCAGCTCTGAAGCCTAGGCAGTAATCACAGTCTTTGTAGATGTGTAGTTACATTTCTCAAGGTGCATGTCAGGTTAGGTTCAGAGAGGATTTTCAGTTATGTACGTAGGACCAATGCAAAACTCTAAATCAGGCCTTATTAGATTGCTGGGAACTGTAGTTTTTTTTATTCTTGAAGGCCTTTCATAGCACCACTGGTTCTGAAAACTAATGTTTGACTATGGCTTTCTGAATACAAGTAGGGCTGCAACTCTCAATTATTTTAGTAATAGAGTATTCTATTGATTACTCCATCAATTAATCAAGTAATCATATAACAAATAATTTTTCGTATTAACAATTCATCAGCATATTTTAACTTCCGTACTGCAGATGTTTCTCTGTGTGAAACAAACAGCGGTGGATGGAGCAGCTACAAAGTTCTCATTTCTTCGTGTTGCTGATCAGGTGTTTGATGAAGGACCTCCACCTGTTTTCCAGTAAAGGTTTTAAGGTGGTTACAGGAACAAGCGCTGCTGCTTAGGACGCTAGAAAAACAGCTCCTTTTGCTCCACCTGAGCTCACTGTCCCAGTAACGGCTCTGCCTCTTTGCGCTAGCTGCACCTGTGCAGACAGACTGCACGTAAAACAGCTGCTGTTGTGTTTTTGTTGAAATACTGGGGGCTGCATGCCTGCAAGGGGGGTGGAGGGGGGGCTTCTGGCACCAAACGTTCGCTAGTTAAACGATCTGGTTATAGCGATCCGTGCTGGTGGCTACAGCTGAAGTAAAGAAAAAATAACAGCTGACATTCTCTGCACAACACACACGAGCGCACACACACAGCACAGAGCAGTGGGGGCATGGGAAAACTTGTCAGCAATGAACCACTAGTGTTA
>JAMQGT020010065.1:0-70568 GCA_024447675.2 Pterophyllum scalare
TTAAGATGCTGTGGGCCCACCCTTTGCAGCTATAACAGCTTCAACTCTTCTGGGAAGTCTTTCCACAGGTTTAGGAGTGTTTTATGGGAATTTCTGACCGTTCTTCCAGAAGCACATCTGTGAGGTCAGACACTGATGTTGGAGAGAAGGCCTGGCTCACAGTCTCCGCTCTAATCCATCCCAAAGGTGTTCTATCAGGCTGAGGTCAGGACTCTGTGCAGGCCAGTCAAGTTCTTCCACACCAAACTGGCTCATCCATGTCTTTATGGAGCTGCTTTGTGCACTGGTGTGCAGTCATGTTGGAACAGGAAGGGGCCATCCCCAAACTGTTCCCACAGAGTTGGGAGCGTCAAACTGTCCCAAATGTCTTGGTATGCTGAAGCATTCAGAGTTCCTTTCACTGGAACTAAGGGGCCGAGCCCAACTCCTGAAAAACACCCCCACACCATAACCCCCCCCCCACCACCACCACCACCACCAAACTTTACACTTGGCACAATGCAGTCAGACAGGTACCGTTCCCCTGGCAACCACCAAACCCAGACTCCTCCATCAGGTTGGCAGATGGAGAAGTGTGATTCATCCCTCCAGAGAACACGTCTCCACTGCTCTAGAGTCCAGTGGCGGCGTGCTTTACACCACTGCATCCGACGCTTTGCATTGAGCTTGGTGATGGAAGGATGCAGCTGCCATGGAAACCCATCCCATGAAGCTCTCTGCACACTGTTCTTGAGCTGATCTGAAGGCCACATGAAGGTTGGAGGTCTGTAGTGATTGACTCTGCAGAAAGTTGGTGACCTCTGTGCACTATGACCCTCAGCATCCACTGACCCCACTCTGTGATTTTACCTGTCCTACCACTCCATGGCTGAGTTGCTGTCGTTCCCAATCGCTTCCACTTTGTTATAATCCCACTAACAGCTGACTGTGGGATATTTAGCAGTGACTGGACTTGTTGCACAGGTATCATCCTATCACGGTACCACGCTGGAGTTCACTGAGCTCCTGAGAGCGACCCATTCTTTCACTGATGTTTGTAGAAGCAGTCTGCATGCCTAGGTGTTGGTTTATACACCTGTGGAAGGGACTGGAACACCTGCACTCAGTGATTTGGATGGATGGGTGAATACTTTTGGCAGTATGGTGCATGTCTATTCCTAATATATATCCAGAAGTGCTTCTTTGAACCATCCTTAGCTTTTTCTACCGTACATTTATAATCTGGGTGAATGGAATCATATTCTTTTCATGAGAAATTGATCACAAACTTCTGAATGTCTATCTGCTGAGTGCGTTTTGTGGAACAGGGACATTGTTTCTTTAGAGACACACTGCTATTAAAACCTCTAAAGGGGTAATGATGTGATTATAGTTAATAGTACAGCATTTCCTTTCTTAGATAATGCAGCCTGACAGATTCTCTCCTTAAGCCTGGCATACACAGTCTGATTTTGGGCTGTTCCAGATGAAAGATGACGAACATGAATAAATCATGGTGATGTCTTTGGTTGGTCAGTAAGATAATTTCAAAACTGGCTGTAGTTATATTCTGCTGACCAAATATCTCGGAACAAAATGTTAACAGCTCCAGGAATTTAGGATGACCGTCGGACAGCCTATGTCTACAAACCAACCAATGCAGTCTGAAATGATGCGCTGACCTCTGCAAAATGAGATGGAGCTCATGCAAGCATGTGTAAAACAAAAGGTTTGGAGCTGAGTTGTGGCAGAAGCTTATTTGGTATCTAGCTGTTATCATGACTGACGTCACCAACAAGATCTGAATCCATGTTAGCCGTAGCCTTAGCTAAAGCTAGGAGGCCTGATTAGCGTAAACTGTGCGGGTGCAACAAATGAGCTAATATCAGATTTAAACTGCTGACTGAAGCAGACTTCAGTTTTAGTGAAAGACTGACTCGCCTTTGGAGCCATTAGTGTAACTGCAGATTTTGGCGATTCTGTGTTGGCTTCATCTTTCAGCCCCCTGAGTTTGCGGCGTGGTCATGATGACTCAATATCATATATTTTCCCTTTTTTATGTGTCTGGACTATGAGTCTGTCAAATAAATAAAATCAATCAATATGACTTCATGTGGGTGAACTGATCCTTTCAGTCTCTTCATTAAGAATGTTTGATGGACAAGCCACTTACACATATACATACATACATTTTTACATATAGAGTACTCATGATCTCATGTACCTTCTGCAAATATCCAACAATGAAATTCACATGTGTGAAAAAAAAGAGAGAGATGTATAGCTTGGTCTCAGTTTTTGCTTTGTAAATGGGGTTTGTCGAGTAAGCGGCGCCTGTGGTTGCTCTCACGTGAATAAAGAGAGAATTCGAGTCACTGCTTTCAGCATTCAGTGGGAAGAAAGAGGTGTACGTTTCAAAGGACTGAAACAGGTGGTACAAGTTCAAAGATGCCATTGAATGCTTGTCTCGAGAATAATAAAACTGTGGTTTCCTGTTCAGTATATCTGTGATACTGCCCCAGACTTCATATGCTCAAAATAAGAGTTCATCCACAAATCATTGGCTCCATCTGTTTGTGCAGCCGCTTCGCACAAACACACATCATCAGTGGAGTGGGCAGCTTAACAAAGCCTATCCAAACTAGTTTGTAGAGCAGCTGAATTTATTGACAGTGCATTTCAGATCTTTTCTTTTTTCCAAGTAATATTAAAGAAGAATAGAAATTGCAAAAAAAATGGTCCAGACATCAGAAATGCATAATTCACTCATATCAGTCAAAGATATTTAATTCAACAGAGGCTTTGTGTCTTTTATCAGAGACATTGTTATGAAAAGTCTTAATATAACCAGGGCTCAGTCGTCAGAAATCATATAAAGGATCTTATTATCATCCTGAAAATGTAATGTCTTACATATCTAACTGTTTATTGTTCACTTGATAAAAAGGAATAAGGCCAACAGAGCACAACAGTGAAGACATCAAAAACAGAGATGCTTCTGAAGTTCAGCATCTTATTTAAAATTCATCTACAAAGTAATGCAACCAGTGTTGATTCAGCTCCTTGTTGCTAAATGCTGTCGGGGGCTCCGCGTGAGGCTCCGGAGGCTGGATTTGTATGTGAAGTCTTCCATATGCTCCTGTGTGTGTTTGGCATCTTTAAGAGAAAGAACACAAACGTGAATGTATAAAAACACTGGTGTTACAGGATCATAAAAACAAAAGATTAATTACTTCACATGCTGGTTGAGGCAGTTACATTTTCCTTGTAAATTTGCTGGCCATGAGCCATTACTCCTCAGCATCTCCCAGAGGAGCGTGCCTCACTTCCAGTTCGTATCATAACCTTTTTCACACACTATATATGCATGCAAATATTAAAGGTTCTATTTAGAGGTGTCAGCTTAGCTGCTTAAACTACATTTGTGCTGCAAAATGAGGAAAACCAGCATTCTGGGTGGACCTGTACATTAAAATGCACACAAACATCCCTCCTCTCTCATCTTCTCCATCAAAGCACTGTTTGCACACAGGTAGCAGGACCTTTTGCTTTTAGTTTGAAGAGAAGTGGGTAATGGCACATAAGATCTACGTATTTATTTTGCAGTTTCAAGGTGATGAAGCCTGGCTGCTTTGACAGTAGGAATAATAAAAAGACGTTCAGCCAGAGTGGCTGAGACTCCGAGTAATTATCTTTCTGGGAAATCAACTGCACATCATGGAGGTTTCTCCAAAAGTCAGAATTGCATATGAAAATCACCACTGGACTACAAATTTGTCCAATTTACTACTATCTGTCCTCTGTGATGCTGGGGGTCCTGTAGAGATGTTCATACCTCAGTAGTTTTCAGACTCCTCTGACATCATTTCTTGAGGGGCCAAGAAAAACAAAAAACAAAGAAATTTCCTGTACAAGTTAACCACTTTTTCAATTATGCTTGAGGGAAACAGTTTTCTCCTCCATCAATTGCTACCTTATTGTATATCCCCAGCAATCCCAGGTGCCATATTGTTGGGGGTTTTTTGCTCCTGGCAGGTTCTCCCAAGGCAAATTGGCCCTGGGTGAGGCGCTACCAGGCACCACCCTAACACTAAAACAACCCCGTCGAAGGAGCTTGGGACAGATGGCCTGGTGGCTAGACTTTAGCCTATAGGGCCCAGTCGGGCAGAGGCTGAAGAGGTGACATGGGCCCAACCTCTTGTGGACAGATCACCTATAGGAAACTCTGTATGGGTCAGGTTTGATGTGTGTTGGGCAGCAGTCAAGGGTGGAGCCCTGACCCTCAGCTGCTGACGCTACCTCTTGGGACTCGGGACATCAGCTCTCTGGTGGGGAAGGAGCTTGAGCTAGTGTGTGAGGTTGAGAGATTTCAGCTAGATATAGTCAGGCTCATCTCAATGCAAACTGGAACCAGTTTCCTAAAGAGAAGCGGGACTCTGTTCCAATCTGGAGTTGTCTTCAGTGAGAGCCAGCGGGCAGGGGGTGGGTACACTTGTCGAAGTCATTCCTGGTAGGTGTTCAACTCTGCTAGGGCTGCCCCTTATCACCAATTCTGTTCATAAGTTTTATGGATAGAATGTTGAGATGTAACTTAGTCTACTTTAGAGACTTCCACTTTGGTGGGCTCACGATCTCACCTCTGCTCTGTGGATGATGTAGTTCTGTTGGCTTTAGGTGGTGGCCTTTAGCTCACACTGGAGCAGTTCGTAGCCAAGTGTGTGAAGCAGCTGGAATGAGAAATACCACCGCCAAGTCTGAGGCCTTTGGTCTTTAGCCAGAAAAGGGTGGAATACACACTCGGGGTCAGGAACAAGTTGCTGCGACAACTCAAGTATCTTGTGTTCTTGTTCACAAGTGAAGGGAGAGGGTAGTGGGAGACTGGCAGATGCATTGGGACTGCAACTGCAGTGATTCAGACTCTGTACCAGCCTGTTGTGGTGGAGAGAGAGCAAAACTGTTGATTTACTGGTCCATGTCCCTAACCTGCAGCTAGAGTACTGACAGGGACTAGAAAGAGAGAGCATATTTCTCCCATATTGGCTTCTCTTCATTGGCTCCCTGTTAAATCCAGAATAGAATTTAAAATCCTTCTCCTAACATACAAGGTCTTGAATAATCAGGCCCCGTCTTATCTCAAAGACCTCATAGTACCGTATCACCCCAACAGAGCACTTCGTTCTCAGGCTGCTGGCTTACTTGTGGTTCCTAGGATACTTAAGAGTAGAATGGGAGGCAGAGCCTTCAGCTTTCAGGCCCCTCTTCTGTGGAACCAGCTCCCAGCTTGGATTCAGAAGACAGACACCCTCTCTATTTTTAAGATTAGGCTTAAAACTTTCCTTTTTGATCAAACTTATAGTTAGGGCTGGATCAGGTGACCTTGAACCCTCCCTTAGTTATGCTGCTATAGGCCTAGGCTGCTGGGGGGTTCCCATGATGCGCTGAGTGTCTCTTTTCATTCAGTTCGTTTTACTGTGTTTATACCCCACTCTGCATTTAATCATAGGGGATCATTTTGACTGTTGGGTTTTCTCTGTAATTATTGTAGGGTCTTTACTTTACAATATAAAGGCATCAAGGCATGTTCTACCGGGAGGAGGCCCGGGGTAACCAAGGACACCCTAGAGAAATTGCATCTAGCAGCTGCCCCAGGAATGCCTTGCTGCTCCTCTGCATGAGCTGGAGGAGATGGCTGGAGGAAGCGAGGTCTTGGCTCCTCTGCTTAGAATATTGTCCCCGCTGGCCCCAGATAAGCAGCAGAAAATGGATTTATGGAAACACTGTCTTATAGTAAGACCACTGTGATTTATTTTTCC
Organism: Pterophyllum scalare; assembly: GCA_024447675.2. Taxonomy (NCBI): domain Eukaryota; kingdom Metazoa; phylum Chordata; class Actinopteri; order Cichliformes; family Cichlidae; genus Pterophyllum; species Pterophyllum scalare. The sequence goes on from JAMQGT020010065.1 coordinate 5,793, forward strand.
AGTATGATGTAGGGGTCACCATAGCAGGTAGCTCTGCATCTTTGTTTAGGCAGGAATTTGTGTCTACCCCTTGGATCAAACTATGAATCTTCCACTTATTAGGCAAATATACAAACTACACTATAGAGCTCTACAACTACGATATTATAAAAAAGGCAAACTAAGGCCTTGTGGAGTAGTAGTGACACAAGACAAATTCTGGATTTATTTTACGCGTGGGGCATTTGAGACCCTTTGACTTTCAAGTTTGGTTCAGATTAGGGAAATCTTTGTTTTGGTTCAAATAGGCCTTAGTACAAAAGCAAGACAATAGACAGCAGAGATAAGTTCATTTGAAACCTACTTGCAATACATCAAGCATGGGTGAAAATATGTTTCCCTTCAAGAATTCAGCTCAGTTGTTTGAGAAGGTAAATTGAAAACAGGGCTGCTGTACATCCATTTAACCTTGTTAGCCAGTCTGATGAGAAGCACTGGACTGGAGCTGCAGCCACGCCGATATGTGAATACTGGAGGCCATATTCTATTTCATGCTATTAAAAAGCAGCCACAGGTGATGAGAGATGGGATTGGAGATATGTAAATGATCTTGGAAGGTAACAGGTTGGGAGTCTGCATCTAATTGGAGTTGCTGAGGTCTCCTTGCTTCTTCCCTCAGGCCTAATACCTCCATCAGCACAACATAAGGAGTCTTCTGTTTTATTTAGCAGTTTCTATCAGTCCTGGGTCAGTTAGCATTTCCAGTTCTTTGACTGGGAGATTTAAGAGTTTTAAGTTCTTACAAGTGTATTTAACATCAATTTATAGTTGCAAGTCATTAACCAAAACACTTTAAAGAGGAAGCTTGGCCAAGGAGCCATGTTTAATTTCATTTCCCCCTTGAAAACAGTACGTCTCTAAGTAAATATGTACATGATAATGAGACCCAGTGGTGTCTTGCATCCTAAATGTCTTCCTGACAGGAGAACTGATGATGCCAATTCTAACTGGTTATGGAACCATGCAGGAAGTTTTCTTACTGGGTGCCAAAATTTTGAGATATCTCTAGATTACCTCTAGCCTATTCACTGCTGGTGACAGACACGGCATTGGCAGCCATTGCTGCTGTGACTGAAAACTGCTGTGCCTCATACAGTGGTCCCAGTACATAACCTGTGTGCTTGTATAGAAAATAGAAGGAAGTTACATTTCACCATCCAAAACCTTAAATATAGTCTCACAGGGAGACTGAGATAGTGCACTCTTAGAAAAAGTATCCTTGATCTCCCTGCTGTAAAATTCAAGTGAGTTCCAGTATACTTTTATCAACAGAAGATAGCCCTGCCATATGTTTGCAACCACCACCAGGAGGTTATAAATCAAGTTCAGAAAAACTTGGACCGACCAAGTCCGTAGCTGATGCAATGACCTGACATCATCCTAAATTAGTGGGTATTTTACATGTGAGCCTAACCCTGCTACACATGCTGGTATAATAATATTTTCTGCAAAAATCAGGTTTGTGGGTGTTCAACCCTGAATCAAACACGCTTCTTTGAAACTTTTCTGCATTATGGTAATTGGTAGTTTTTCCTGATAATAGTTTTAACTTTGCGACAAGTGTTCCTGAATGAACTAATCAAGAGTGACTTTACTCCTTCACTCCTGGGGATTTCTAATTATCTCTGCAGCGCACATTACCTGAATCTAGACTCTGCAATGTTTTGGTTAAGTAATTACTGACAATTAATTTATGACATCCATCAGCAGTATCGTGTAACCATACATCACTGAGCAGGCTGATTTTGGTTTGGGTCTTCTTATTCCTCTGGCAGGTGGTACCTGTAGGCACAGCCGTGATGATCATTACATATGAGTTTTCCATTTATGTCAAGGACCATAAACCAAAAATGAGAACAGGCTGCACAAGCTGCAAAATGGCATTACAGACAATCAGTATTAAAACTAATGATTTACATTTACTGTATCTTTTTTTGGTTTGTTTTGGGCTTTTCTTTCTGTGTAATGTGGCTGACAGCCTGTGTCTAGGTAAACTGGCCTGCACTCATGTGCCTCTAGCACCGCTTCACGTCCCCAAAGGAACCGGGAATTTACGTCACAACAAAGCAAGCGAACGAAAAAGACGGTGTGCATACCCCATTTACCACAACTATTTGGATTCCTCGAAGGATTTCAAACGAGTCTTAACTATTAAAAGGCCATTTGCAAGCGGAATGAAAATGTTCCTTCCCCAGGCACTCAAATGCATATTAAAGACAAAGTGGGCATCTCTTTTCTTGGATACGACACCTCCTTGTTCTCAAACAATGATTGTGCCACTAACATTTCCTGTGTGTGCAGCACAGTGGTGCAGTGGTTTGCACTGTTGCCGCACAGCAGGAAGGTCCTGGGTTTGATTCCACCTTGGCCGGGACCTTTCTGTGTGGAGTTTACATGTTTGTGTGGGTTTCCTCCCACAGTCCAAAGACGTGCACTCAGTGGGGTTAGGTCAACTGTGTGAATGGTTGGCCTATGACAGCCGTACACAACCGTAAAAAGGATAAGTGGAAGCGAACGGATGGATGTGTTTATTTTGCTTTTATTAGTCATGCAGTCAGCTGATACAAAGCTCCACTGTTCCATATTCCTGCAAAGTATATATATATATATATATATATATATATATATATATATATATATATATATATATATATATATATATATATATATATATACATATTTCAGTATATATAACAGTCAGATCAGGGTTCAGAGGAAACCAGATCCTTTTTCTTGGTTAAACAATAAGGGTCTGCACTGCCTCAGCCCACGATAATGGAACCACTCACCTCCAGAACCAATGCTGCACCTTATCATCACTTCATCAAGAAAACCTTCCATAATCTGAACCGAGTGTGACTCTAATTACTCTTCCTTGACAAAAATGGATTTTACCTCAAATTAGTCACCTGCTGGCTGCTTCAGGTGAAGTTATGGTTTTCTCCTTCACATAATTTAACACATTACTCTTCAGGATTGTGTTTTCATTCCAGGCTTTCAGTCACCTTTATTCCCTGTTGTGACGACCCCCTGCTCTCTATTCTCAACGTTCCTTTGCACGCTCAGATGCCTGCTGGGTGAGGCAGAGAAGTCAGAGCCAGCCGGGAACACCTGGGTCCAGTCTTCTCGAACCATATTTACCTGCCGTGTTATATCCTCCTATCTTCTTCCTTCGTGTTGCTTTGTCACACCTTCCACTCGCATCATGGAAATCATACGGCACTGATGCGAAGTGATTTCCATGCTCCATTAGTTTGCTGCTTTCATGCACTTGATTTTGTTTAATAAATCATTTTGCATGAGCTTGTTTTCATTTTATAGTGTGTGAATTAATGTAATAGGTGCTCTGTCTGGCTCTGTTTGTTGTAATGTTTGTAGTTTTGAGTTTTGGTTTCTGTGTCTGTGTCCTCAGTCCTTCTTAGTTTTAGTTGTCTGGGTTCTGTTCTCGGTTAGAGTTCATTTCTACTTAATTCCATTATTGTGCTTTCCTTGCGTTCTCTGGCGTGTTTCTGTTTCCAGTGTTTAGTTACTTCCTGTTTTATTTTGATAGTCTCTTGTCTTGTGTGCGTTGTTTATTTTTACTTCCTCTTGCCTTAGTTCACCTGTGTCTTGTTTCCCCAGCAGTGTCCTCTCTCCCCAGTTACCTCACGTGTATCTAAGCCCTCGGTTTTCCTCGGATCTTTGTCACATCCTCCCTCGTCCCGTGTTCTTCCTTTACCTGTGGTTTCCTTTTTGTCTCCAAGTTTTTGCATTCCTGTCTCCAGTTCAGCCTCGTTTTTGTATTTAGTATTTTTGGAATCGACTTCAGCATTAAAGCAGCGTTTCTCTCTCCCTGTCCTGCATTTGGGTCCACACTCTGGCTGCCACGCAGTCGACATATGACAAGTTGTCTTCTTACTTTAATATTAAGTTCAGTTTCTCAACTGTTAATTTGTTCACATTTCAGTCACTACCTCGTATGAGTCACTGGCATGGTATGATGATCATCAAAAAGATGGCATGTAATATTCCCTGCACATAATGGTGGAGAATGCGGGGATACATTTAAATGAATCATGAGGAAATGCAGCTGTTTAGTGTGCTCGAGTTGTTTTCATGTCCAGTTCTGGATCCAGAGCGCTCATTATTCAGCAGTTTGGATTGTTTCAATCAGGCTCCTGGCAGCTGACACCACCAGCCTGTTGGTTCTATATGTACACTATGTGGACCAGAGTATGGGGCCGCCCCTCCTAGCCTAAACTCAGGTGTGCCATAAGTGTCTAAAAATCGAGCCCCTAAAGCCATGCAATGAGAAAGTGAGATTTTCTGTTGATCCGTTCTGATAAAATCCTGCTGATAGTATAAATGGTGATATGAGACTGCGGTGGTGCTGATTTGCTAAAATTATTGTTATGACCCTTGCTGTACTGAAGCCAGTCACACTGTAGCTTGTGTTATACGGCGATGTTTGGATTACATGTTGCTTCAACACCAACAATAACTGAGTGCACAAACGGCTTCGCAGATGTTTTCCTGCCCTGGGGTAGCATAAAGATAGGTTAAGGAGGGTAAAACTAATACTAGCGCTGTCTCTACACGAGTCAGCTGTCCCGGCCCAATTCCAACATCTATCGGTTGGCTTGGGGACAACTACTGATTAAACTTAAGCACTCAACCACACAGTGTGAAAGTCTGAAGCATCACTGTAAGCAGTGATACCCACGTTATGCTAAGAGGCTGTCATTAAAAAGCATTCAAAATAAACAGAGTGGTTTTTGCCTTTGTTAATTTGTGGCTGGGAAATTATAATATGATAAAAGCAAAAATAGCCTACTCCTACTCCTACTGCAGGTGTTATTTTCTAACTTTTTATTGTTTTTTGGATACAAAACAGCAAACATAAATTCGAAAGACACAAAAATTAAATTTTGTATGGAAAAATGAACAGTTTTTTTTTAAGGGTTGGGTTTTTTTTTCTTCCAATTGAACGTTTTTACCATTTTTTTATTTTTTTTTGGTAAACACAGCTTGAAAAAAGGTTAAAACTTAAATGTAAACCACTTGTAACTGGCATTAAATGGAGAAAATGACAAATTTGTAAAATCATTATCTGATCCAATAAAGCAAAATTTTGGGATTGCTGGTTGTTGGGTTTCCCTGTAGTTATTATACGGTCTTTACATTACGGTATAAAGCACCTTGAGGAGGCTGTTTGTTGTGATTTGGTGCTATAGAAATAAAACCGAATGTGAAGATTATCCTAAATCCTTATGTGTTCATGAAAAAAGTGGGTCATTACTCCAAAAAAAGTTATATTTTACACATTACTTGTTACTTTTCTTAAAATTACTGCTGTATATTGGGGGTGGCTGCAGCTCAGAAGGTGGTGCAGGTCATCTACTAATCATAATAATAATAATAATAATAATAATGCCTTAGACTTATATAGCGCTTTTCAAGGTACTCAAAGACGTTTTACAATTCTGTGCACCATTCATTCACACCTCAATCATACTTGGTGGTGGTAAGCTGCTAATGTAGCCACAGCTGCCCCGGGGCAGTCTGACAGAAGCGTGGCTGCCAATTTGCGCCTACGACCACCACCACCAAACACAACCACATTCACACTTAAGCAGTGTGGGTTAAGTGTCTTGCCCAGGGACACAACGACAGCATGCGCTCAGATGGGGACTTGAGCCAGCGACTCGAGCCAGCGACCCTCCAGTTGCGAGGTGAGCACCTACCCACTGCGCCACTGCCACCCCCAAGTCTACTAATCAGAAGGTTTGTGGGTCGATCCCTGGCCGCTCCAGGATCCTGATTTGCTCCCGATGCGTTCATCAGCGTGTGGTTGTGTGAGTGTGAATGTCAGACAGAAAGCACTTAGAAAGTTCTTGTATGAATGTGTGAATGAGACATGCTGTATAAAGCGATTTAAGTCCATATCGAGTAGAAAAGCGCTATAAAAGAACCAGTCCATTCACACTACTTAATTACCTAATGGAGAACGTAATTCCTTAGACTACTTGCTACTTCACTTTCACATTAAACCATAACTTGAAACGCATTGTCACAGTTTGAACACAAAGGTGACACACACACACACACACACACACACACAGAGAAGTTTAAAACCAGCCAGAGACTTCAAAGTGATCACCACAGTGATTCCTCTGTACAGACATTTACAGGCATAAATGGAGGCTACAAAGCTGGAAGCCTGACTGCTCATCACTGTCTTTGTTGATCACGATGTCTGCAAACATCATAGTCCATGGAGACTCCTGCCTGACCTCATCTGTCAAACTGTCCATCACCACCGCAAACAAGAAGGGGCTCAGAGCAGATCCCTGATGTAATCCCACCCCACCTCATCTCACTGTCCTCAGACATGTCCTGCACCACCCTCACATGCTTCTCTGCTGCTCCTGAATTCCTCATGCAGTACCACAGTTGCTCTCTTGGCACCCTATCATCTTTCTCCAGATCCAAAGACACAGTGAAGCTCTTTCTGACCCGTCTGTGCTTCTCCATTAGCACTCTCAAAGCAAACATTGCATCTGCAGTGCTCTTTTGTGCCACGAAGCCATACTGCTGCTCACTGATAGTTACCTCTCTTCTTAATCTACACAGTATTGTAAAAGTATTCACTTACCATCAAAATTGTTTATTCCAGGTGTTTCAATCACTTCCCTGGTCACAGGTGTATAAAACCAAGCACCTAGGCATGCACACTGCTTCTCCAAGTATTGGTGAAAGAATGGAAACAGCAGCAAGTCAGTGCCACAGAGGGGGGTCAGCGGACGGTGAGGTGTAAAGCACGCCGCCACTGGACTCTAGAGCAGTGGAGATGTGTTCTCTGGAGGGATGAATCACACTTCTCCATCTGCCAACCTGATGGAGGAGTCTGGGTTTGGTGGTTGCCAGGGGAACGGTACCTGTCTGACTGCATTGTGTAAAGTTTGGTGGAGGGGGGGGTTATGGTGTGGGGGTGTTTTCAGGAGTTGGGCTCGGCCCCTTAGTTCCAGTGAGAGGAACTCTGAATGCTTCAGCATACCAAGACATTTGGGACAGTTTGATGCTCCCAACCCTGTGGGAACAGTTTGGGGATGGCCCCTTCCTGTTCCAACATGACTGCACACCAGTGCACAAAGCAGCTCCACAAAGACATGGATGAGCCAGTTTGGGGTGGAAGAACTTGACTGGCCTGCACAGAGTCCTGACCTCAGCCTGATAGAACACCTTTGGGATGGATTAGAGTGGAGACAGTGAGCCAGGCCTTCTCTCCAACATCAGTGTCTGACCTCACAGATGTGCTTCTGGAAGAACGGTCAGAAATTCCCATAAACACTCCTAAACCTGTGGAAAGACTTCCCAGAAGAATTGGAGCGGTTATAGCTGCACAGGGTGGGCCCACATCATATTAAAGCCTCTGGATTAAAGGACGGATGTTACTCAGGTTCATGTGTGTGAAGGCAGGCGAGCGAATACTTTTGGCTGTAGTTTAGCTTCAACAACTCTTTCCCACAGCTTCATGAAATGGCTCACCAGCTTTATTCCTCTGTAGTTATGACAGGTCTGCACATCACACTTCACCATTCCTCAGACATCCTCTCAATCTCCAAGACTGTGTTAAACAATCTGGTTAAAAAGTCCGTCGTCGTTTCTCTTTGGCATCTCCATACCTCCACAGGTATGCCATCATGACGCAATCTCTCTGCCTAATCAGTGAACACAAGTCCTTTTCTCCTTTCTTAGTGTCTAGCCTCATGAACAACTCACTCTAAGCCTTTTCCTTTGCCACCTCTCTTCTTTGAATACATTCCTGCACTTCCTCATTCCACTACTGTGTCTCCTTGTCTTCTTTTCTCTGTCCCGATGATGCACCAAATACCTTCTTGGTAGTTTCCCTCACCACTTCAGCTCTACCACCCACAGTCTCTCAACTCCTCCCTGAACTCTGCACATTCAACATTGCTCCTTCTTCAGCTTCCACCATTTCTTCAGCTTCCTGTTCATTTGCAGAGCCATTCTACAGGCTGCCATCCAATGCTGGCTAGCTGCATTCTCCCCTGACACCACCTTAAAGTCTCCCATCACTTTCAGATTGCACCTTCTGCATAAGATTAGTCCACCTTCCTCCACTCATATATTCCCATGTTCCTCCCTCTTCACGTACAGATTCACCATAGATATTTCCATCCTTTTTGCAAAATCGATCGCCATGTGTCCCTCTGCATTTCTCTCCTTAACACCATACCTACCCAACACCTCCTCATCAACTACACCTACAGGTCCACTGAAGTCGCTCCTCCTTTCCATTTTGCTTCTGATCTACGCCCTGGCACAAGAGTTTGAATTCACCTCCAATGTTCCTGGCCTTGCTTCCCTTCCACCTGGTCTCCTGCACACACCTTCTGTCCATTATGTCAGCCAACTCTCTCTTGTTACTCCTTTCTTGATGCAACCCTGCCATCCATCTTACAACCCATCAGCCCATCTCACAGAGTTGTTGTGTTTAAAGCAGAGATTACTGCTGTAGTGTACAACAGGGAAGCGTTTCAGTGCAGAGGAACTGACGGTCCAGAGGGTCACAGTCACAAACAGCCTACAGATTTTGTTCTGAGCCAATAACAAATCTGCATTATCTGGTGATCACTGTCTGTCCTCACATTGATGACAGATTATAACAGTGCCCGTGTTAAATATAGCAAACTAATATTTCAGTGTTTGTAAAGACGCAAACTTCTGCAGATTATTGCGCTCTGATATGAAACCTGATCTCAACCGTATGAACGAGGAAATGAAACTCTGGAGTTCGGCAGCTGCTTCGTGCTCAGTTGCTGGAATTAGAGACGAGCTCAGAGTTTGTTGAAGACAATCTGCCAGCGAGCAGGTTCAGAGTCTGTTATCACTCTGCAGGGACAGAAATCCCAGAGTTTCCCCTCATTTCAGGGTGAACAAACAGTTTCCACTAAACCCTTTCTGGAGCAGGTCCCAGGCAGTGTAAGCAGGATCAGTCACATTGTTAGGGAATAATAAGAGGGAACCAGCAAATAAAGTTGAAGCCGGGCAGCCGAGCAATGAGCTCAGACTCGCTTGAAGGTGAACAGGGTTGCAAATAAAGGGGATAGTGCTTTGTGATGAAATCTTTTCTGACTTCGTTCTCTCTTTCTTTTTTTTTTGCAGACTGTTATAGAAATAATATATATACAGACCCTTTGGGAGAAGCTCTGATCCATTTGGACTCATTTAAAAGGAACAATGTCAGGTACCAGGAGGTTCTAAAAGGAATGTAAAAGAAGTCGTTATGCTACGACAGGTGCAGATTTTTAAAATCTAATTCTTAAACAAGTGAATAAATAAATCTGAGATAATTCACTGAACTGAAGGGGAAATAACCCTAAACCAGAATCCACCCTCACAGTGAGCTGCCACCTCCTTTTCCCCTCCACTCAGCTTTAGGCCTTCTCAGTTTCACCTACATGAACCCTACTACCTGCACAGGTAAGAAAGGGATGACAAAAACACATAGGCTAAAAATATATATAATGATATATGCTATCACCTGGGTCCTGCTGACATACACCTGACATATGTTGGCCCAGAAGTTTATATACTGTACATCCATATGTTAACCAGAATGTAATGTTAGTGTCTGCAGAAATGCTGCTGCTGCGGTCCTGACCCATACAAACACATAACTGGCAGCAAATATCCAGGTCACAGCTTCCTAAGTATGGATTAAACAGTGACGATCTCAGAGAGTTTTCTTTGTTTTAGTGTGGACTAAATCTGGAAGTTTGTGCTATTTCCCAATTTTATCATTTCAATTAGTTTCTTTCTCTCTGGGTAATCAACATGTTTTAGGTTTTGGGGCTTCATGATTATTCTTAGACAGGAAACTGGATGTAAGTGCTTTTATTAAACCTTTTTTTTTTTTATTGTTCTTTAATCTGCTCCTGCTTTTCATTTTGCTGTATTAACTACATTTACCACATCCCTGAAAAAAAAACCCTTTGTCATACAAAAACACTTTGGTAAAATTGTAACCATCTTCACTCCACATTTGTTTCCATTTATTTCAGCCTGCTGTAAAACTGACTTTGTGAACTCGTGTGTTTAAATTACACGTTTTCCAAATCTTTCAGATTTATTGTGGAACTGGACGGTCAGCCTGTCTCCAGCACTCTTCATATAGGAGTCCACGCTCTTGAAAGTACGCCTCTGATCAGGTTAAAATGTTGGCTTCCTTATAGCCAAATGCAGGGAATGATTTAGGTTTGATGAGGGCATGAACTTATTTATTTTTAATGTGCATATTTAGTAAGCAGTTATTCTTTGTCTTGTCGAGTAGTTTTGCCTTGTTGTTTGCTGTATTAGTCGGACTCCCTTTCTCTGGGGGAAGGTTGGGGAATTCGGAAGCATTATTTTCAGTGGAATTCTGCACATAGCCAAATATCCCTCCTTTTAAAAACAACCACATTTGCAGCCACGTTTTATGACCAGCGCCTACGCTTAAATAAAATTAGGCAACCTCCAGCGGTCGTGCACGGACATGTCCGGTTTTCCCAGCAAATTCCAAAGAAATGCATAAATATGGATTTTCTGAAAAGTTGATGGGGACTAAATGACATTAGATCCCACAGGAAAAGCTTAAACATTAAATAAGTAGACTGGTTCTTCTGTAGCACTTTCCTACTGCACTGGAGCACTTTATACAACAAGCTCTTCAGTGTCTCGCGCACGGATCCTTTGGCGTGCAGGCTGCAGCAGCCAGGGATTGAACCACCTGTCCTCTGATTAGCAGGCGACCTGCTCGACCTCCTGAGCTGCAGCCACGCGTGGGAGCGCTCGTTTTTTTGGAAACGCTCACACGGGTCATTTAGGAACAAACGGGCGATATTGCCGTTCAGATTGGAGGACATGCTGTTTTATGCGTCTCACACACACAATGAAGCAAAAGAAAAGTTTTAACAAAAACATCAGAACCACTTATCCGAATGATCTCAGAGCAGTACACCCACCAACAATGGGAGCGATGGCTCACTACCGGCTTGAACTCTGAAACTATGATTTTTGTGGTCATGCAAATGATTAAAAATTAATTATTTATGCTTAAAACCTGCCAAACTGGTATAATCTTTATAATACAGATGTGCCTAAGGAATATCATACTGCATTAGTGTAGTCGGCACATGGGTAAGTCATGATGTTTGCAAAGCTTTATTCAGAATAAATCTTGTTTCCAGCACATTGATCTGCAGCACCTGACATGACAGACGTCTAACACTCGGCTCAACTTAACAGAATTAATTGGTGCCTGTCAGACATTTACCATATTGTGTTTATAGTTATACTCAGCTCATTTTAGTGCACAAAATAGTGGCATCATATGGAGTTACCGGAGGTAACGAGCTGTCGGATTTCCCCTCCAGTTATTGATGTTATCCCTCTTAACAGCAGCTGCGGAGAGCTGCACTGGTGTCCAGGTCTGAGTTTCCAGGCTGCATGAAGCTCAACAAGATTGCAGGGGGTCAAATATGTTCAATAGAAAAACAGAAATCCTTTTCACGATACAACACTTTTTCTCAAAGCGGTGAACAGGATCCATGCCTCCTGATGTTGTCACTGTGTTCTTTACAGAACACCAAATCTTACACTTTGTGCAGCTGAGTGGGGCCGGCATGAAATGAAGGCCTCGCGACCGCAGACAACCCCAGAGTCCAGCGTTGGCTGTTTGGATTTCTGACTCATTAAAAACAAAACAAACTGTGCTGATGATCACGGGACAGTCTGAGTCTGTGCCGTCCAGAAGGAGGGATTGACTCTCCAAGTCTGTAGAGTTCTACAGGATGGCTGGATCAGCTTTCGTCCAAAAGAAAGATGACCCATCTCTGATCTGTTGTTTTCATTTAAAAAATGATGGACAGCACCTTCTGACATTGCTCCAAAATCTCCCACAGGTGCTCATTTGGGCTCATCTGGCGACTGTGAAAGTTATAGCATATGATTCAGTTCCTTTTTTGTTTATCCTCAGTCCTCTCAGTCTTTGTGGACGGTGGAATTGTCATCCAAGAACAGACCACTCCGATCAGGACAGAAATATAATATATCGGGATTACGGTAATCACTCAGAACAACTTTGTCTAACAGAGCCACAAAATCTCTCTGCAGTGTGAACAGGGCCAAAGTTTCTCTAAGGTTCTTTTTTTGTGTTTTCACTGCCAGAAACATTTACAAAAGCTGCTTTCATTTTGAACAAGGAATTTCTGAAATTTTGATATCTTGACATCGTAATGGGTTCAGTGCTGTATTTAAATCAGGATTTATTCCTTATCTATTTCCTACCACGTGTGTGGGCATGAATGAAGGGGTAACACTCTAAAATGCTCCCTCTATGGAAGCTTGTTTCTGCCACTTAAAAATAAAAAAAAAAAATTGCCATCTATAACTCAAAATTTCAAGTTAGCTCTGCCAGTCAGGAAGCTCCGTGAAGGTACGTCACTTCCTTGTTACTTGGAAGCTGAGGGCATCAGCACTTCAAGATGGAAACACTGATTCCTTTCATGCAGCTCTTATTCAGTAGAAGCATCCAAAGGTCAAAAACCTGATGACAGCGTGTACACACTGCTAGCTAACTGATACGGTCGCTACCCGAGTTTGAGTGCACGTACGTTGGCGTCATCTGCTTCCGGGGAACAAGGACCTCCTTCGCCGAGCTTTGTGATTCGCAGAGCTAACTCTACATTTCAACTTATTAACATGAAATTTTGAGATACATATCTCAAAATTTTGACTTAATTTCTTGAAATTTCAAGAAAATAAGAAAAAAAAAAATTTTCAGTGGCAGAAACGAGCCTCTTGCCAGTGCCACCAGCTCTAACTTTACAAGGCAAACTCAACAATAGGACATGCCAAAAAATACCTCATGTAAGAGGCACCTGGGAGGCAAGAAGCAGGAAACAGGCCTGTTTGCATAGGAATAAAACATTTCCTGATATTTGAAGACGTGTGGGTCTAATGTTTGGGCGTTAGCTTTGCTGCAACAATAGTAGGTAGTAGGTATATTGGTTTGTTGGAAACTTTTTTATTTCTTCTTCTCTTGATGTGTCACTCTTTCCTCCTGGGACTATGAAGAGGGAGGCTGATGCATTTTCTTCTTGTGAAGGTCAGCGTGGATGTGGACTAGCTGAGTGTTTGAGCGGATGGTGCCACAGTAATTCTGGAGCCGAAGAGAAGATCAAAATCTTTTAATAAAATCAAAAGTCTTACTGAATTTTCAGGCTACCTGTATAAAAGCTGAATAAACTGCTGCATTTACTGTGAACAAAAAGTGTATCACAGCATTTAAATACATGTAAATATGTAACAAGAAACATGGAACCTCTGCAGTAGATGGGGATAAATATTATTAGCTTCCTCCCCTCACAGGGACCCTGCTTTTGTCTTTGGAAACAAAAGGCTCTGTTAGAGAGTGCCGAGCTTCGAAATGAATGATGAGTGAACAAGAACTTCAGCTGGACGGTGTCAGCCATGGAGCCTGCCCTCCTTTAAGAAACCACCTCACAGGTTATTTCGCCGGCACATTTTACCAATACTTACGTTTTTAAAATGAAATGAAGCGACCTGCAGCAGTCGCACATGAAGGGGTGCGTGAATAATGAGTTTTCTCAGACAAATCCTGAAGAAATTCTGTAAATATGGAAGAATAGCTTGGACATTAAATAAGCAGACTGGTTCTTGTATAACTCTCTATACAACATGCTGCACTCACTGCAGTTCTGAACCAACAGCCTTCCAGTTAGCAGGTGACCCGCTCTGCCGCCTGAGCTACAGACACATTACACACTAATCTGACCAACATGACACATACAGGAGCGCTCATTATGGAAACGCTCATATAGGTTATTTTGGAACAAGGCAGGTTGGAGGACATGTTGAGATTATAGGTGCTGCTAAATCAGAATACAGCGACAAAGATACAATTTGTGACAAGAGCTTTTTTTTAATAAAATCACAATATTAGTTGTATCGGCGTTATCACATTTGGCCATTTAAATATGACCGAAGATCAACCTGAGCACTAGGGGTGGGCGGATCGATCCAAATATCGATAATATCGATACCAACGTTGGTATTGATATTGATCAATACCAGTGTAATAAGATCGATACTTTAGCTTCAGGTTCTCTCCTGTATGCAGCGCTGCAGTTTCATCAGAGATGCGAGCTGACTGGCTAAGTGCCGCTCCTCTCACAGCACAGAGCAGGCACACTTTGCTCCTCCCCTCCCTGTTGTGTTGTGACATCATCCTGTCACGTGACTTGTAACACATTTTACTTTGGGGCAAAAAAGGCACTGCCGGCCTGCGGGCCACTTCTGGCCCCGCCCCCGCCCCCTACTTCCAGCCGCAATTAGTTGTCAAAAATATTAGACTATTTGGCCCTTTAAGTTACTTTTTTGATATTTCACTTTCCTCTCCAATTAAGAGGAGTTATAGAAATGTCAGAAAAGAGCCAAATTGTCATTTTTTATAAAATTAAATCGAAGGCTGGAAGTAGGGGCGGGGCCGGAAGCATAAATGTTTTATAATGTTGTGGAGTGATAATTTTGTACAGCTTATTTATTTAAGAATAAAATCCAGAAAATTATTGACTGAAGGGATATTTTTATTACATTTCTGTATTATACTTTCTAAACACTACTACTCTGAAACACAAGTTTTAACTTGTTATTGAATGATCATTTTGTACACTTTACTTAAGAAAAAAAATCCAGACATCACATGTATGGGGAAAATTGTTTTGTTGCTGTTCTATTGTTTCAGAACAAAAACTTTTATTTTGATAAAGTATTTTCTATTTACCTATAAACTTTGCCCAATTCTGTTCTGACTTTTAACTAATTAATGATCCAAAGTAAAGAAAAAAAATCACAAAACACTTAAACTTCATGAAAATTCTTCATAATTACTAAAAAGTATTGGTATCAGTATCGGCGATACTGGCCCTGTATTTACTTGGTATCGATCGATACTAAATCTTGCAGTATCGCACACCACTACTGAGCACTGCTGGGACCACAGAGGACAGTGAAACGAAGCACTGGGAGCTCCTCTGAGCTAAGCTAGCTTCCTGCTGCCTGCTGCTAGCTTTATTCCTAGGCAACACGGTGTTACGTACCACAGATGTCGGCTTCACCGACCCACTGCGCGCCATGATGATTGGTTGACTCCCACGCTGGAAGCTTTCTCAAACACAAGCAGTGGAAACCAAGCATCCGTCGAACGAAGCTCATTTCCACTACTCGTATCCCCATGTTTAGGTGTTTAGGCACCTTCCACAGCCTGTGTCCATCAGTGAGTGCAGGAATCAACACCTCACCTTCACTTCGCCTCTCTCGTTACCGTAACAGACTGGTAGAGTTTCCACATCGTGTGGAAATAATGCTTTAAATCTAAATGGCACAAAAGCTCTGAGGTGAAATTGTGGCGTAAGACTTCCAGGGAATGACTACCAACAGCAGCAGTGTGCAGCTGGTTAACACTGAAGTGGTCGCATTTAAATCAAGTTTTTTCTTTTCATAAGTTTCTAATGCACCTCATATTAGTTTCATCATCATATAAAAAGGTTCCGACTTCATTCCAGCTGATTCGTGTGAATCTGTGCAGCTGATCAAGCTGCAGAGATGCATGAAGGAAACAGTGTGTCCATTTCAGGTGACTGTGTGAAGGTTTTAACACTAGAAATCAAACTACATATTCATATACACTGCAGGGAGCTGCTGTTTTTTGCCTTATTTTACCCTATTTTCTTTCCTTTCTCCCGTCTCCTTACTTCCACAGATCTCTAACGCACAGGTATAAAATGCAAAGGTAGCAAATAACAGGTAACAATAGGTCCAGAAATGGGAAAAGGGTCAGACATAATTTTACCAGAAATATCCATTACAATAATATAACACGCCTCACATTTTCATGATAAAACCTGCGTGCTCTTACACAAAATTGTGAATGCAGTCCTTTAGTTTTGGAGTCCTTTACAGAGCGGTACTGCCACTTTCATGGTTTTAAGTCGGGATCTGAATCCTTTCATAAGTGCATTATTTGGAATTTGAGGCTGGGTGTTTCAGTGTATAACAACTAAGATAAGGGAAGAAGATTTTCAACATATTTTTTGCGTGAATGCTTTAAATAATTCAGCCTTCTTAAGTTATTGGCTTCTTGGAGCCACATGTCTTCAGTAAGCTGACACACAAATACCAGAATGACACACCTTAAGCATATCTGGAGCCAGCTCCATCTATCTCCTGCTGGCAGAAGTAACAGGTAATCATTAGAAGTGCCGTCCGAGCGCTATGATTAAAAGAACCATCTTCATTTTCCTGAGGGTCAGCTGTCATTGAACCATGGCAGCAGCCCAGCACTCTTAGAAAGACTCAGTCCTTTAGCCCCCACTCATTTATTTTTAGGACATTATTAGTGGTATTAAAATCAAACATGTCTCGAATCAATCGGCTGATCATCTCACATGCATCCGTAATTACTTCACAAAGACAAGTTCAGCGGTTGCAGGTTGGAAACTGAGCAGGCAGATAAAGTTGAATAAAATCAGTATTTTTAAATGATATTAAAAAGACCATTCTACACACTTTAAATGGATTGGTGTGCGCTGAACAAAGACAGTCATTTTGTGAATAATGAATCTGAAGTGTGCGTATCAGGGCCCGTGATCAGAGCCGCCCTTGGCGAGTTGAAGGTCAGTTGTCGTGCTGCTGCTTGTTGCCTGACTTGTAGCTGTATTCAAACACACAGTCCGTGCTCACTGTTACACCACTGCTGTGTCATTCTGCTTCATGTAGTAGGCGAGAATACTATTTGACTTTGACTTACATTTACTGTAATTAGTAACAAAGTGGACCTGCAACATTCAGTAAAAACGACAATAGAAATATGATAAAATAACAACGACATACACAGCAGTGACGCAGAACCCAAATAACACTTTGTTCAGCGAGTGGTGAAGGTGTGAGTGAAGGTCCTTCTGCCTCTGCAGATATATCAAATATCCAGGAGAGGACCAAAACCTGAAGCTGCACACAGACTTCTATAAAAATATTATGTAGTTGTGAATAAGAAATTGTTGCAGCTCTACAGTATCCCCGGTAGCATTACTAGACAATTCCCCGTGTCTGTGTGGGTTTCTCCGGGTACTCCGGGTTCCTCCCACAGTCCAAAGACCTGCAGTTACTGGGGTTAGGTTACCTGGTGGCTCTAAATTACCCACAGGTATGACTGTGAGTGTCTGTATGACTGTGTCTCTCTGTGTTAGCCCTGCAACAGGCTGGTGACCTGTACAGGTGTACCCTGCCTCTTATGAAAATTCACTGTGGTTTCCTATGGTTTTTATGCAGTAGCCATGGTTACTGCATGAAAACCATAGGAAACCATAGTGAATTTTCATAAGGGGCCTCTCGCCCTATGACAGCTGGGATGGGCTCCAGTGAGAAGGAGAAGAGGATGGATGGATGTTTGTGATGAAGCAGCGGCGCCCCCTCTGGCAGACGGCGCCCTAGGCGCTCACCTACGCCCAGAGCCGTTTCCCGTTAAACTCTGATACCTGCTTGAAAGCCCACGATAACGTTCAAGTACACAGTACTTGGCCCGGTGTTTTGTGTTTTGTATTCCTGTTTATTTCTGGTCCCTGGTGTTTCCCCGTGTCAAGTCTGCGTGTTCCTGGTCTGGTCACTTCCTGTTTTATTTTGACAGTCCTGTGTTCCCCATGCTTTGTGTTTAGTTTTGCTTCCCCTGGTCTCGTCAGTGTCATTGTGTTCAGCTGTGTTACCTGCTGTTTCCACTTCCCCTCGTTATCCCCTGGTGTATTTAATTCCAGTGTTTATGTCGCGTCGTCGTCTATGCTCCCCTTGGTTATGTTTGTTTTACTTTTAATAAACCACCTTACGTGCATCCACCTGTGAGTCCTGCATTTTGGGTCTGCTTCCATTTGCCACACCACACATCATGACACAAACGGTGACTTAGTTTACAAAGCGATGCATTTTCTCCAGAGCATGATTCTGCTAAGTGGGAAATTCATATCCTCAATTTTATCTGCATCAGTAAGATTAAGGTTAAAATAAAATGAAATCTATGTGTGAGTTGTTTGCATCACGAGAACATCTAAAAGCACGCGTCCTGCAGAGCTTCTCTGAAAGCGAGTTCCAGGATGTCAGTCAGGGAGTGAAGTAACTGACACTTCGCTCAGCGTGGCGTCTGTGCTGCTGAATCCGAGGCACATGCGGTTTCACCACGTCGGGCTTATTTTCAGAGAACGCCGCAGATGGTGTTTGAATCTTTGCAGGTTAAAAATGACACACAGTCAGTCGGCGTGTTCGAGTAGTCTGCTTACCCACTCATGGATCGGGAACTTGTGCACAATCTGTCCTCACTGAAGTGTGAACAATGTCAGCAAGAGAGTGATGCATGTTTATAACAGAATAGTGTTCATCACATTCTTTTATATGGACTCAGTTTTATTTATTGTCTTAGAAATATCTTTAAGTCCTTAAATTAAAAACAAAGCTAACTAAAGACTCACCCGTGTGCTTTCTGAGGGGGAATCCAGACTACAGTTACACAGTAGCTACAACATTACAATTAAATACAAATGACTAACAAAGTTTAGTTATAAGCTTTTAATAGAGAGCTTATAACATGCAGTTAATGGTCCACATATGACGCAGTGCTTTAACTTATTTGATCAAAGTGAAAAATGATATTGACTGTGACCTTTTGCCCTGGGGGGGGGGCGTTTTAGAGGTACACGTGGCCATAGTCACGACTGAAGGAGCTTTAATTCATGTCAGGTGGTTTAGTCAGCCCCGACTCTTCAGCTTCCTCTCTCTTTGCTAACCTGGCCCTCCCCACCTGTCAGCTCTGGCATCAGGTGGATACTAATTTGAATAATAAATAAAGAAAGAGAAGGACTAATATGTAGGACATCTGTAGGCTCAGCACAACGGAGCATTGGGACCATGATTCTGCTTCCAAAGCTGCCACAGGACCGTAAAAAATCATCACTTCCATCCTTTGAAGGGAAACTTCTGCAAAAGTCTTTAAAAGTGTTTTTTTTAATAATGTATTTGTTACATTATTGTTCATGTCAAATCTGTCAAAGATCATTCCTCAACAGTGGAACAAAGACATTTATTACTGAAGAAAAATGATTTATAGCTGGTAATAAATCAAATGCCTCCTGATACCCTCGGGTATGTTAAGCAGCTGCCGGATTCGTCGGAGTTCTGACGGAGGATCGTCTTCACGTTACAGGAGGAAAAAAACTGTGTGACTCTGCTTACGTTGGAACAAAGAAAAGAGTGAAATAAAAGATTCGGAGTCCCGTCCTCCTACGTGTTGTGATGAATGGGAGCTAGGTAGCTAAAGCTGAGGTCATCCATCATCAGCAGTAGTGTTAATTAATGTTGTAGGAGGCGAGCCAACGAGGCCCGTTCCACATCAGCACAAAGAAAAGCTGCCGCTCGCCCGCAGCCTCTGAAGAACTGCAGCTAAAAATGAAGCTTCCTGCACCAAGAATCACTCCGATCGAGAAACACGAGATACAGGTGAAGCACACACACACAGACACACACACACAGAGGAAAACAAACAGCTGAGCGCAACAGTTTCTCACACACCTCGCTGACACTGGAAGCAAAGGTATCCCACTCCATGCTCTGCCTCACCCTCACCCTTATCAGCCTGAGATGTGACTGTTTTTTGTAACCAGCATTCATTTCACTAATATGATTTATGTGAGCAGCCATTTTGAACACTGCCATTGTAAATCATCCCAAAGGAAAAGCAAGCAAATAAACAAGCATGTCATAATCATCAGCAGAGTGATTTTAATTCATTATGAGCCGGTGTGGGAACGTGTCCCTCCCCAGAATGCTGACAGATAAAAAACACTCGTGACAACTCAGGAAGAGTAACGAAAGTGGGAAGGCTCAGGTACCTTTGTTTCCTCAGGTACCTTTGTTTCCTCAGGTACCTTTGTTTCCTCAGGTAACTGTGTTTCCTCAGGTAACTGTGTTTCCTCAGGTAACTGTGTTTCCTCAGGTACCTTTGTTTCCTCAGGTAACTGTGTTTCCTCAGGTACCTTTGTTTCCTCAGGTAACTGTGTTTCCTCAGGTACCTTTGTTTCCTCAGGTACCTTTGTTTCCTCAGGGTGATACTGTGTTTCCTCAGGTAACTGTGTTTCCTCAGGTACCCTTCTGTTTCCTTAGGTAACTGTGTTTCCTCAGGTAACTGTGTTTCCTCGGGTACCTTTGTTTCCTCAGGTAACTGTGTTTCCTCAGGTACCTTTGTTTCCTCAGGTAACTGTGTTTCCTCAGGTACCTTTGTTTCCTCAGGTACCTTTGTTTCCTTAGGTAACTGTGTTTCCTCAGGTACCTTTGTTTCCTCAGGTAACTGTTTCCTCAGGTACCTTTGTTTCCTTCAGGTAACTGTGTTTCCTCAGGTACCTTTGTTTCCTCAGGTAACTGTGTTTCCTAAGGTACCTTTGTTTCCTCAGGTTTACCTTTGTTTCCCTCAGGTAACTGTGTTTCCTCAGGTAACTGTGTTTCCTCAGGTACCTTTGTTTCCTCAGGTAACTGTGTTTCCTCAGGTACCTTTGTTTCCTCAGGTACCTTTGTTTCCTCAGGTAACTGTGTTTCCTCAGGTACCTTTGTTTCCTCAGGTAACTGTGTTTCCTCAGGTACCTTTGTTTCCTCAGGTAACTGTGTTTCCTCAGGTACCTTTGTTTCCTCAGGTAACTGTGTTTCCTCAGGTAACTGTGTTTCCTCAGGTACCTTTGTTTCCTCAGGTAACTGTGTTTCCTCAGGTACCTTTGTTTCCTCAGGTAACTGTGTTTCCTCAGGTAACTGTGTTTCCTCAGGTAACTGTGTTTCATCAGGTCCCTTTGTTTCCTCAGGTAACTGTGTTTCCTCGGGTACCTTTGTTTCCTCAGGTACCTTTGTTTCCTCAGGTACCTTTGTTTCCTCAGGTAACTGTGTTTCCTCAGGTAACTGTGTTTCATCAGGTCCCTTTGTTTCATCAGGTAACTGTGTTTCCTCAGGTACCTTTGTTTCATCAGGTAACTGTGTTTCCTCAGGTACCTTTGTTTCCTCAGGTACCTTTGTTTCCTCAGGTAACTGTGTTTCCTCAGGTACCTTTGTTTCCTCAGGTACCTTTGTTTCCTCAGGTACCTTTGTTTCCTCAGGTACCTTTGTTTCATCAGGTACCTTTGTTTCCTCAGGTACCTTTGTTTCCTCAGGTAACTGTGTTTCCTCAGGTAACTGTGTTTCCTCAGGTAACTGTGTTTCCTCGGGTACCTTTGTTTCCTCAGGTACCTTTGTTTCCTCAGGTACCTTTGTTTCCTCAGGTACCTTTGTTTCCTCAGGTAACTGTGTTTCCTCAGGTACCTTTGTTTCCTCAGGTAACTGTGTTTCCTCAGGTAACTGTGTTTCCTCAGGTACCTTTGTTTCCTCAGGTACCTTTGTTTCCTCAGGTAACTGTGTTTCCTCAGGTACCTTTGTTTCCTCAGGTAACTGTGTTTCCTCAGGTACCTTTGTTTCCTCAGGTAACTGTGTTTCCTCAGGTAACTGTGTTTCCTCAGGTAACTGTGTTTCCTCAGGTACCTTTGTTTCCTCGGGTAACTGTGTTTCCTCAGGTAACTGTGTTTCCTCAGGTACCTTTGTTTCCTCAGGTACCTTTGTTTCCTCAGGTACCTTTGTTTCCTCAGATACCTTTGTTTCCTCAGGTAACTGTGTTTCCTCAGGTAACTGTGTTTCCTCAGGTAACTGTGTTTCCTCAGGTACCTTTGTTTCCTCAGGTACCTTTGTTTCCTCAGATACCTTTGTTTCCTCAGGTAACTGTGTTTCCTCAGGTAACTGTGTTTCCTCAGATACCTTTGTTTCCTCAGGTACCTTTGTTTCCTCAGGTAACTGTGTTTCCTCAGGTAACTGTGTTTCCTCAGGTACCTTTGTTTCCTCAGGTACACTGTGTTTCCTCAGGTACCTTTGTTTCCTCAGGTACCTTTGTTTCCTCAGGTACCTTTGTTTCCTCAGGTAACTGTGTTTCCTCAGGTACCTTTGTTTCCTCAGGTAACTGTGTTTCCTCAGGTACCTTTGTTTCCTCAGGTACCTTTGTTTCCTCAGGTACCTTTGTTTCCTCAGGTAACTGTGTTTCCTCAGGTACCTTTGTTTCCTCAGGTAACTGTGTTTCCTCAGGTACCTTTGTTTCCTCAGGTACCTTTGTTTCCTCAGGTAACTGTGTTTCCTCAGGTACCTTTGTTTCCTCAGGTAACTGTGTTTCCTCAGGTACCTTTGTTTCCTCAGGTAACTGTGTTTCCTCAGGTACCTTTGTTTCCTCAGGTAACTGTGTTTCCTCAGGTACCTTTGTTTCCTCAGGTAACTGTGTTTCCTCAGGTACCTTTGTTTCCTCAGGTACCTTTGTTTCCTCGGGTAACTGTGTTTCCTCAGGTAACTGTGTTTCCTCAGGTAACTGTGTTTCCTCAGGTACCTTTGTTTCCTCAGGTACCTTTGTTTCCTCAGATACCTTTGTTTCCTCAGGTAACTGTGTTTCCTCAGGTAACTGTGTTTCCTCAGGTAACTGTGTTTCCTCAGGTAACTGTGTTTCCTCAGGTAACTGTGTTTCCTCAGGTAACTGTGTTTCCTCAGGTAACTGTGTTTCCTCAGGTAACGGTGGGTCCAGCCTCACAGTATGGAAGAAGTGAGTGAAACACTGCGGCCTCGGGCGGAGATCCACTCTGATCTCGGTGTCTGCTTTCATACAGCACAGTCGAGCGGTGGATGTAACTGAGAAACCTGGTGGCAATAATGTTGCATTCATAAACAGCTGAAAGCAGCACACTGAGGTGAACTCGTGTGAAAAGTGCTCACTGAGGTCATACACAGTGAAACTGAAGAATCTTTTTCCCATTGAAGTCTATGCACCAGCAGCCAGGAGTTCCCATTCCTACTGTGAGAGACTGGAGCTTTACAGCTTTCATGCATATAAGCAGATGGCAGTAATGGGCATGAAGTATACACCATGGTCCCAGATTATGAAGCCGATTGTTCTGATTGCTATTACTTGTGAAATAAGTTGAAGAATGGCCGAACAGCTTCCTATAAAGGAGCTCCGTGGAGAACTGTATGTAGGCTCCTGTTTGCATAACACACGAGCACCATCTTCATGAGGGAGCAGAATTCTTCATCTCAACTATTGATCGATGTGAGTTCAACAAACTGTTAACGTGCTCTGTGCTAACAAACCCACCGCAGTGAACTGCTTCTCATTACTTAGCTAAGTTGTTGTTAACACGTTACTCTTGAGTAATAAAACACATTGCAGGTGATGACCTCGTTAAGCTAACACCATCTGCTAACCAATCTGCGTTAAGCTAACACCATCGGTTGCTGCCGTAAGTTGGTCGGAGCAGTGAGACGGCTTCTCCTTTAAACGCAGGCGTTCTCAGGATTCACAGCTCAGAGAGCAAACGGCGAGCGGTGCGATGCAGACATGTCAGCGTCTCACAGGAAATGTGCTCCAGATGAAAGCAAGCCTGTCAGCTAACTCTTTGCAGCTGATTTTCACCCGGCGACAGCTTCCAGCATCCGATGGGCGGGGGGACATGCATTTTCCCTGATGACCGGAGGTTGCCAGCGGGTTGCCAACCAGTCTCTAGGCCTGTGTGACAGTAAGAAGCCAGCGGCGTTGACCACACGTCAGCATTTGATGCTGATGATGAAGCCAAATGTTACCAATAGTGTGCAAAGGTGTCACCAAGGCAACCAGTGAATTCTCCGAAGAATGCAGTTTTAGCTTTTTTCTCCCTACATAATTTAAAACTTGATAATCAGCACTGACGTTGAAAAATTTAGAAATATAAAGCCTTTAATCAGCAGTCCAAACTTTGCGTCCGAGCACCAGTTCTGTTTATTTGCACAGTCAAAGTGAGGAGGGCAGTAAAAGATGGTGGTCAGTCAGTGTCACGGGTTGAATGCCAGATGGTAAAGAAGCAGAGCTGAGATGAGGCTTAAAGTCCGAACTCTGTCATCAGCTGCGAGTGGACACAAAAGGGCATCGGGCCGGAGCGCTGTCAGAAACAAGCAGGTCAGCGAGTCTCACCCTGACACATCTGAAAGAATCAAAGCCATTAGGCTCCGTCTAAAGGTTACGAAATCCACACGTAGCAGCAGAGCTCTGCTGGGAGGAACGCAACCCCCCCGTCTGAGAATAGATGCCCCTGCTGCTTTAACGAATTAAATTTAGCACAACACAATATAACACAAGTTCTTCCTTCTCACCAAACTTCGGCTTTATTACAGTTCATTAGTCACCACAGGTTCAGCTCTCGTGCCCTTTAGGTGAACACGAAGTCCACGTCTGATGACGGCGGTGACAAATGAAAGCACAGATGACTTCATGGATGTCTCGTCGCTTTCTTTGGATTTGTTTTTTCAGATCTAAATGCATCTCGCCTGCTTTGTTCTGATCCTGAACAAAATTTCCTCCTGTCACAGTGGAATTCACCTCCATTATTCATTTACAATCAGCCGTGCTCTGCTCGTAGACTTTGGCCTTTTTAAAAAAAAAATCTATCTATCTCCGAGCAAACCAGAGTCAAAGTCAGCATATAGGGGCAGATATCAAGAAGGCAAATTATCAGCTGCCATCATCTCTCTGAGGGCATTATAAATCCAGCATTTATCTCAGAAACGATCCACAAACCTCGCTTTAATATATTCTCATCTGACAGCAGGCAAAGTGACAAATCTCTCCTTGGACCATTTTCCACGAGGTAACTACAACACGGAGAAGCAACAAGCAGAAATGAATAATTCATACGATGACAAAATGGTGCACCAATTACGCGGTACATTTATAGCACAGTTCCATCTTTCTTGCACTGAGATGGAAGTGAGATCTCTGGCTTTCATTAGGAAACCCGTCATTGTGGGTTTTATTTTTTTTCTGTGTACAGTCGTTACAGTTGAAGCGGTGCGACGATCTGTGAGAGAATGAACACGGCGGTTCAGCACTTTGTTTACATGAGTGTAAATTAATTTGCATTAATGAACCACTGAACAAAGATTTCCCACTAAGATCACTGAAGCTGCTTTCAGTCACGTCTTTGGGAAAGTACAGTGGAAAAGATCATAAGGAAATAAAGTGGCATCCCTCGGCTGCTTGGCAGGAAATGAGCAATGTAACTGACAGAGGTTAATGGAGAGCCGTCGTTTCATTCTTGGGCTCTGCTAGATCAGCTTTGAGTGATCCGTCTGTCCATTTTCTTCCAGTTATCCCGGAGCCTATCATGAATGTCACAGGGCGGGAGGCAGGGTGCACCCTGGACAGGTCGCCAGCCAGCCATTCCCACTCACATCCACACCTGTGAGTAATTCAGAGGCGCCAGGTAGCCTAACCCCACTAACTGCATGTCTTTGGACTGTGGGAGGAGACCGGAGGTCCAGACTGAGATGATTCAGCCCAGGCCCTCGTTGCTGTGAGGCTGCGGTGCTGATAGGTGCAGCCTCTCCGCTCAGCTGTTTTCTTACTGTTTCCTGTGTGTTTCATTGTTGATATTACTGATTAATATTGTTGGTTACTTGTAAACAATCAAGGCCAGTTGATGATTTTGAACTCTTTTTTTTCTGATAGGAACCATTTAGACACTTCAAAATAAAACAAACACAAAAATGAAACTCTATATTTTGAAGAAAATTGTATTTATTTAATATTTAGAGGAATGCATGAAGGCAGACATCACTGACCCCTTCTGCGTGGTTCCGGTGAGGAGCCTGAGGGAGTCCACACCACGCCAGGTGAAGTATTCCAGGTACTGAACAGGTGGACCTGTTATTCCCTGCCGTGCTGTGCTCAGCAGTGAACACGAAGGGCGCCTCTGTCTCTAGAATCTGCACCATCAGTGTGTTTCTCTTTATTCTATCACCCTGACAGTATCCTGCACCCTGAGTCTCGGCGCTCACTCCCCAGTGGCAGCTTTGGAACTGTGTTCAATTATGGGGCAAATCTTTCCATCTTCAGCCCCACCCACCCCCACCTCCACACCTTCCGCCCACCCAATCTACACATCAACACCTGTACGCACACTTGTATTTAATGTGGCGTTTCTGAACCTCATTGAGAATATCAGTGGGCCATCATAATCCAGCTTTGATAGGATGTAGTGAAATCATTCAGTAACTGTAGTTAAAGTACTTCGTGTGCAGCCATAGACGGAGATCGTATTTCATTTATACATTTTTAAAGCACAATCAGCCTTGCTCCTCTTTTGTAATGCAAATTCGGGGCAGCACAGCGTGGGGCATCGATGTGTTTGTGTTCAACAGTGAGAATAAGTGCCAGAAAAAGATATCATCACAACAACGCAATGCATAATTTACTCTGCAGTTGGTGTGCAGTGATCTTTGTTAGCAACTCTGAATTTCCTCTGTGTATGAAATGTGCTAAACACATAAATTAGCTTTGCCTTTCCTTCATTGTTTTGCAGCGTATTAAACATTTGTGTGTCTGTTAACACACAGTCATCTGACGCACAGGACACAGGCTGCTGAGTGGAGCTATATTGTGCTGCTCAGTGTGCTGGCGTTGCTGGCTCAGAGGAAATGGGTGCAGCGCGGTCGGAGGTATGTTTACTCCACCCCGCAGCTGATCCCTGCATAAAACTGTCTGCACACATTTAAACAGAACTATCATTTACAGACATTAAGTTATGTTTACCAACATGAATATGTTTGTTTATTATTATTTTATTATCAATATTATTATTGAGCACTTTCAGTATAAATATCTGTGAATATTCTAATAAATTTGGGAGGCTCTAAGCAGCTCTGTGGCTCTTTGGAGCTCCTCAGACTGTCCAGGCTTCGGGAGCTTGTAACAAACAAGCACAAATATTTGAAAAATAAAATTAGCGGCAATATCGATTATGAGGATTTCCTTCCAGAAACAGTCGCCAACGGCACTTTAGCTGCCGAGGACACTGATGTCATGCTCGTTGTATTTTTTTAATAGTTGTGTGTGCACAAACGAAGCTGTGTTATGAGCAGGAACGTGGTGAGATTTACAGACTGCACTGCAAAGAGAAGAAAATGGGTCCATTTCTTCTGTTTATAATACTTCCAGTCAAAGCTATCAGAATATTTGCTTTTAACCTGCTGTGTTCTGTTTCTGTTCCCAGTCGGAATTCCTGCTTTGGTCCTGCTCTGTCTGCATGTTGTGTGGAAAAGTGTTGAAGCTGAATGTTGATGAATCGTGAGTCCTGAAGCCCGCCTGCTTTGACTTCGTGATATTGATGGCGTACGCTGGGTGTTCTCTGCATGCTGATTCACCAAAGTGACCACAAAAGCATCTTTGTGGTCAACCACAATCTGCAGTAATTCAGAGACTCAGCATTACAAACTATATTATTAGGCCTGATCTTATTTTTTTTCTTTAGTTATATGAAATAAACTCCCAGGAATAACTCGCTCTGAAAACCAGGAAAACAAATCTGCAGAGAAACTGATATTTGGACCTTTGGTGAAAGTATAAATGTATCCACCGCTGTGATGGTTTTGATTCATCCTGAATGTGTTTGCGATCGTTTCACTGAATAAACTGTGCAGCAGCTCAGCTGTTTGCTGTGCGCTGAATGGCTTTTCTTAATTAGGCTACATAAGATCACAACGACACGTCAGAGGATGTAAACAGTCACCTGTGTGTGCACGGCTCCTCTCAGTTTGAAGTCTCATCCTGCTGCTGTGTGAGGCCACAGCTGTGTACTAACAGAAGATACGCTGCAGATCGGAGAGGAGACACCAGGAGCTGTTTGTGAGCTGGTAACGATGCGATAACGAAGGAGACGGAGCAGGATTCCAACAGTGCAGGATTCTGTGAAATCAGCCCCTTCTGTATCCAGTCCTGTTTCCCCTTTAAAACTGGTGTCATTTGTAAATCACATATTTGACTACCAAGACAGGAAGCTCATGTTCTCTGTGGGAGCTTTGTCCTGCATGGTGAACTTTTACTGTTAAATGATTTGCAGTGATTTTTTAACTCAGATAACTGCAGTATGGCTTACCATTGTTACAATTCATTCTGCTGCCTAAATGATCCATCACGGCCACAGAGAGTAGGGGTGCTGAGGGTGCAGCAGCATCCTCTGAGGGATGGTAGATGACCTGCATGTGCTGTGAAGTGTAATATTTATGTAATGTACTCACACTTACCGTGTTTAGCAATTTTCTAGTTTTCCTGACCACTCAAAGCACATTAGACTACGAATCAAAGCAAACATTCATTCAGTGCTTTACTCTGTACGCTCAGACATCTGTGACCAGTTTAGAATCACCGGTAACATCCACAGACTTCGACTGTTGGACTCCAGTGGCAAACTCCACACGCACAAAGGCCTGAGTCGACCAGGAGAACCGAACCAGGAAGCTTCTTGCTGTTAGGCGACAGTGCTGACCACGACACCTCTGAGGTCAGCTGCATCCCTGACGGCAGTGTGGTCATCACACTTGTTGCTAACAGGTGCTCAGCGGTACAGTCTGCAACAAAGAGCAAACGCTAAAAGATGACTGGACTCAGACACATTCATCAAGCTGGCAGCAGGATGGACGGAACATCATGGCGGTTCGAGTCCGTGCATCAGGTAAGACCAATTTCCCATACATCATGCAGTGCACATCAGCACATTAGTGACTGTTAGTTGGTCATCCAGCGAAGAGAACCGTCACCTTCAGGTGTCCTGATCATCAGCATGGCTCTGAAAACAGCCAGCGTGCAGTGGCTGTGAGATGATGTTTCTGTACATTGTGCACACCTGGAAATCACCTCGTCAGTGGGCATTATGCTGAGTGAGTCCTTGCAGGTGCAGCGATGTCTGAGTGTGTCAGCTTTGATGGTGTCTGAGGTTACTGTTTCATCGAGGTGTGGAGCGTTAGTCTGGCTGCTGCTGTGTAAAACATATCCTCTGCATGTTTCCTACATGGTTACACCTTCATTAAAACATTTTTTCTTTTTTATTCTTCGACTGTTAAATATCACACAAGACAAACATGCACGACCAATGCACATTTTACAGGATATATTATTGTTACTAATTCTTTATGAAATACATGAATTGTAAATTTTACAGAGACCATTATGTTGGGCCGGGGTCACTGGGACCAGCACTGGTGCCTTTAGCAGCCTCGTCCTAGCACAGGAATATGGAAAAGTGGCCAATCTGCAGATCCTGCATCGGTGCAGGTGGGACGCGTTGCTCTGGTGTGATTTTGGCTAACAGCGCAGGTGCAGTGTTGTACAAAAATGTTCCCAGGCTTTTAGGCTAATTCATTTCAGTGTTGACAAAATGTATTTGCATCCTTCCACATTTCTCCAGTTTTTGTATTATAGCACATGCTTTCATATCCTTACACAGAATTCAGCAAAAAGCACACAGAAATGCACAAAATACAGGGTGCTGTATGAAAAGCATTTGTCCCATATTCAGTTCAAACACCACTCTTAATAGAACTCATTTAGCAATGTGACGTTAGCGTAAATGTCTCAGGCAGGAGCGCGATGTGGAAAAAGGAACCAAAATGGAACGAGTCTTCAAAGGGTCACAAATACATTTCCAAAGGCTCTGCGACTCCACAGGCGGACACACACAGGCACAAAGAAACACATTAACTCAGTGGAAAATAGTTGCACAGTAGTGAACCTTTTCTGGAGTGGCCAACGGAGAGCAACAGCTGGTCCAGGAAGCACAAAGGAGCCGAGGACAACATCCAGATAACTGCAGAACTCGTTCACCTCAAGCAAGGTCACCTCATGAGTGTTCAGGACACACAGCATCTACGGGCAGCAGCAAGCTGAAGACTCAAACTAACCCTCGAGAAACTGAAGGCTTCGCCTTTGACAGCAGGTCTCTTGTTTATACTGTCCGTGGTGTGGATGGAGGTTTTTCCACCTGCCTGACCCGTTCTTCACCCACCCACTACTGCACACGGTGATGTCTACACCCATCTAGGAAGTCCTTGCGTTAGTTGAAATAGTTAATAAACCATTTTGGATTGTGTGCGCAGTTAAGTTTGTTTCTAAATTTTAACCACATGGTAAAAAAATGTGTGCTCTGATGCAGAAAGAATGCCACAGTATTCACACCTGCGCATTAATAGCATTGTTGGTCTCTGACTCCTAGGTGATGATCGCATCAGTCATTAAGATATGGGTTCTGAAGTCACATGACTGACACTTTCGCTATATTTGCAAAATAGTAGTGAGGACACAAAACAAAGCAGGTGGCTGAAACCTTAGTGCTGCAGACAGCGTGAGATTAATCTCCTCAATTTAATGTTTTCACCTGACAGCGAGGAAACAGGTTGTTGCTGGAATGGTTTCATGGGTCCTCTGCAGGACATCTTTGTGCTATTAATCTCCTCTGAAGCCCTCCAAACTTCCTCGTGGATGGCAGAGTTTAACTTTACACTTCCAAGCCTGACAATGATTCTGAGCTCCGTGATTGGTTGTTTACAGAAATGACTTGTATTCAGCAGCGAATGTTTAGCACATTTGTAAACACTGTCTTTGTTTCCAAATACGTCTCAGCACAAAAACAGTTAGTGTGTTTTTGTCCCGACTGTTCAGCGACTCAGAAAACAAACAAAGGAAACCATGAATATGTATGCCTCCTCGCTTCTTGACTTGATTGAATTGGACTGTTGCCCAGTCATTTTGGTCCAAAGTCATTTCCAGTCATTTGTAGCACTGTTACAATACATATTGTGGCTGCAACCGAGAACCTGCAAAGCTTTAAGATACATTCATTGTTTCTGTGGCGCTGTATTAAGATTATGACAACATAATAATAATAATGTCATCACACCAAAGCTTCTCTTGTTAGTTATTATGTTCAGATTGGTTATCATTTACAGTGCAGACGTGTAATTATGTCCTTCTCCACCATCGAAGTCCCAGGACCAGGACCAGGCTGTGCCCTGGATGTTACTGAGCACGGTGCAGCCATCAAAGAGGCTGCAGTTTGACTAAAATAAGTGTGTGTGTGTGTGTGTGTGAGTAAATCATCAAATTCATGAGCTGTTATTTCCTGTGACAGATCTGAGGAGGTGAAAGAAAGTTTTTCCAGCATCACTCTGACCTGTTGATGGGTACGATGAGATGTACTGAATTAAAAAAAAAATCATTTAAGTTGTGCGCTTTACAATTTCACATTAAATAATATTTTCCCCACATCAACAACTGACTTCATCTCCACAAGGACAAAACTATTCTCCTAATTCAGTGTCATTAAATCATAAGTTGTTTTCCAATAAACATTCCTGTGGTTTTACAGTGTTTGCAGCTGTCTCAGATATCAGACTTGTGTTTATGAGGGTGCTGGTGGGGGGGGAACTGAGGGTAGGGGGGAGAATTCCAGAGTAAGCTGGATGAAGTAGTAGAGAGTGTCCCCAGGGGGGGAAGAGGGAGCAGACTTCAGGGGACATTTAGGTGAAGGTAACAGAGGTGATGAGAAGGTGGTGGATTTTGCAAAAAGGATGGAGATGGCTGTGGTTAACTTGAAGAAGAGGGAGGAGCATGGGGTGACAGGTGGACTCCAACTGTGTGCAGTCTGAAAGCAATGGGAGCGTGTGAGGTGGTGTCAGGGGACGGTGTAGCTAGGCAGCATCAGATGGTAACCTGTAGGAAGGAAGAATGTGGTGGTTCAGGGAGGAGCTGAGACAGACTGTGGGTGGTAGGGAAGAGTTACCAGATGACTGGGTTAGGACAGAGGGAAGAAGACAAGGAGAGTTGGTGGTGGAATGAGGTGAGTCACCAGGATCCATTATCATATTGGCATGATCCAGAGCACCTGTATCCTCACCTGTACAAACTGCCACTTCGGTCCCCGGTGAGAGAGTGTGCTCTAAGGCTGGGCAGGTTATATCAAAAAGAAGGAATCACCTGAGTCCCAACAAAATTTCCTATTCCTTAATAAAAAATAAATAAAGCACCTTCCATTTGCTCATACTCACTTCCTGTAACAGTTTATTCACAAACACACACACCACACACTGTCTCCTTAAATTACTTCATTGATATACCACAGTCAGGATCGATTTATTTCATCTGACTTTACCTCAAATGGATCCACATAAGTGCTGTACATCAAAGGACCAGCAGAGGGCGGTACTCCCGGATTAAAAGGGGCTCTGTGTCATCAGGCTTTCGGTGAAGCAGCTGCGCGGAAAGATTCACGGCGCCTCGTCACACCATCCCGACTTCATCCGCCCTGACTGTTTCGCTCAGATGTCGGGCTGGAGGTAAGACCCGATTAAACCTCTGAGTTTTCCATGACCCGCTGTGGTCGTGTGTGTGTGTGTGTGTCTGTGTGTGTGTTGTTTTATGGGCGCAAACACGCTTGTCCCTTCGGTTTTTACACGTCTTTGTGCATCCCGATAGTTTCGAGCATCTTCCTCCGAGAATTTACTGACGCCATGATGATTATTCCTCATATGGAGGAGATTATTGTTATTGTGATTAATTAAAAAAAGGAAAAGTAACCGGAAATGCGCGGCAGGAGTCGATGCTGAACCGGCCAATCACAGCTGCAGGCTGTGCCGGCGTTTGTGAGGAGATGCGTGTGACGTCACGCCGTAGGGTTTCAGTGGGGTTGCGTGGGTTGTCAGCGGAGGTTTCCTCTTACAAAGTGTAACTATTGATTAGTTTGGGAAGAGGAAACACTGGCTGTACTGCAGTACACACTCCACTGCCTCTGCAGGCTGATCACTCTCACTTCCGGGTGGCTCCTTTTGTTCCTAACACGTGGATCAGTTTAGATATCAGATCAGTATAGATATCAGATAGATAGATATCAGATCAGTATAGATATCAGATCAGTATAGATATCAGATCAGTATAGATATCAGCAGGATTTTTATTTTGTACTGAACCAAAATATTGGTTTGTTTGCATCCTTTTTGTTGTTGATCTTGAGCTTTTAAGTGTGGCCTTATAGTTGTAATATACAGTGTTATATTGACAGGTATGGTGTGTGTGTGTGTGTGTGTGTGTGTGTGTGTGTGTACCTGGTCTTTTAATTCTCAGAGGTGGTTTGGGGTAACTGGGTTCACGGGGCTGTGAGTTATTGAATTCTGGATTCCAGGTGGGGGTTGACCCAGTAATCAATTTTTCTACTTTGCCAGAAAGCACTGTGGCTGGCACTCCTAAAAGAAGTACAGGACAAAATAAGGTCATTCATGGGCATCGGCTACGAGCCCAGAAAGCTATGGGAAAGAGTTGTTAAAGCTAGCTTAAGATGCTGGGGGACACGCAGTGTGGCTGCAGTACGATGTTTGGGTTCACAGTCCTCATAGTACAGTGTCTTTGTGGATCTAGAGAAAGCATATGACGGGGGGCCGAGAGAGGAAGTCGGGCGTGGCAGAGACGTATGTGAGGGTGGTGCAGGATGTGGATGAGGACAGTGAGGCAGATGATCCACTGTGGCACCCCTTACAAACAAGTGTTTGATTGTGCGCTGGGTTCCAACATATAGACTGTGATTGTTTCCCATCAAACTGTATGAATATGTGAGGAGTGTGAGAACGAGAGCACGATGGATCGTCTGTTTGTTGTAGCTGGAAGTGGCTCCAGTCAGAGTGACCGTGACCTTCACTGGTCCAAACTGAGGAGAACAGACCACAGTATTTCTTTTTTTCTTTTTGCAGCTCTCAGAAAAAAGAAGCATTTTTAATAACATTCAAAGAGGCTTCTGTATAAAAACCTGTATTTATTAAATGTTACTAATGCTGGGACTTTGCTCTCTTTGATGTCCATTAAAGAACCTCATGCATAAAACAGCAGAGTGAGAACATGTTGGGGCGAAGTAAGATGTGCATTTTGTGGTCCGTCTTCTGGACATGGTAGTTTAAAAGGTGTCAAATTGTTAAGGCTGGTTGGATTCTCTGTCCACCATATTTATTTTCCTAGGTCCTTATAAATTCTCCTTGACACCTTTCCTTGGCCTCTTGACCCCGAGGTTAGGAGGTAACTGGATGATTTGAATGGACCCTAGAAGATGTTGCCTTTCCCATCGAGTCTCTTGCATGTATTTTGGGGTTACAGTTGTTCTGCTGTGAAATTTCCCTTTATGTTATGCAGATGGGTTCACATCTACCCCTTTATGTGGGATTTATAGCTGTCCCTGCCCTTTATAGCAGATTACCAGCCGCAGAGAAGCTGCTCCATTCTTTCGAATTCACTAGTCTGATGATGGGGAGATCAAGCATGAAAAAATCCCCATGAGAAAACTGGACCTAAATGAAGACCTCATCCGATTGTGAAGTTTGCTGCTGGTTCAGCACTTGTATGCTCGTCAATGCTCTACATTATTGGGATGCATGTGGCGTGTCCTCTTTCCTTCACGTACATATTAATGCAATCAGTTTAACATTTACTCCCATCTCATGAACCACTGCAACTGAAGCGCTCGGGCTATTTTGCAATTTGCAATCATAAAACCTTTCATCTATTTCTACCCATAATGCATCCCATTTCATATTACTTTACATATCTGCTCGGTCAATTAGATAACATCTCAGGATATCCAGTTTGCTGGATTGGCATTATTATCCTATAACCTATAATAAATAAGTTTATTCTGACTGACGTGTTTATATGGTGCATTTTATTTAGATTGAGACTTTTAAACCAATCAGCTCCATCTAAGTGGAGCCCCTCTTAACCTGATGTGCAGGGGTCAAAGCAGCCAGTTCATTCTCACTGACTCCGATACTGCTGCAGGATTCTGATAATGGACTCACTGGCATCACATTGAAACACATGCATCGTTGATGAAATGAGTGGATAATAAATATTTTAAGCATTAAGTGAGTTTGTGTATTTTTTTTCAGATATTTGCTCAGTGCTGTTCTCTCGTGCAGCGTGTTATTTATTTAAACTGTTACAAAAAGATAGCCCGGTAAGTAATGAGGCTGTTTTGTGATGATACTGAATGCCGAGGCTGCATGTGTGATCTTTCAGGCTGAGCTAGTTGACCCATCAAAGAACCCTCTCGCTAAACCTGTGAAACGCACCGAGCAGTTTGTGTGGATCCGGCGACACAGATGGTGAGCCTCCCTGTTGATCTCACCTGCACAAAGACATCTGCTTCATCCCTCTGATCCTTCCTTTCAGTTGGGAATATAGCCCCCACCCTCCCTCCTCCTCCTCCTCACCCCCACACATCCAGACACAAACTTGCTGTGAAAAATAATAGCTGACAGTCAGTTATTCAAAATAGCGCTGCTAGCTGGGAGGGAGCGAGTTTCTGGTGTTTTGGGGTAAGATTTAGGACTAAATATTCTATAAAGTCAGTTATGATCTTGTCTCACATGAGCTGAAACTGCATTATGTGCTGTGGACCAAAGTATGCCAATAACACAGGAAAAGGAGAGAGCAGGAACCAGATCTTTGTTTCACAGTTGTGCAGCATGTGTGCTGATGATCCCGTTATTGTGTTTTGAAAGGTCTGCATGCCTCCTGGTGGTTTATAGAGAACATTTTTTGGCTTTTTTTTTTTTTTTTTTGGAGAACATTATAGTAAATTTCATGCTTCTGTACCTGCTTAAAGCAGCGTGCATGCTCTTCTTTTAATCCAAGGGCATTAGCCTGATGCTGTGTCTGTAACACTTATTAACGAGCTTTCAGACTAATCGAGAGGTTCAGGGTTCCATCACCATCACCAAAAAATCAATATCAAAATTATGTTTTAGATTTTTGGCTTTTATGAACAAACTATGACTAGTTGGTACATTTAAGAGTGCAGTAAACCTTGCAGCACTGAATGTGATGCATCTTTGCCACCCATGACAGTAATGGGATACAAGGGATATGAAAATGTGGTTTAGACTATTTACACTGTTTAGGCTACCTGCTACTTCAGTATGCTGAAAGCCCTGAGTGAGGGTGGTGCAGGACATGTATGAGGACAGAGAGACAGTGGTGAGGTGTGCAGTAGGAGTGACAGGTGGAGGTGGGATTACATCGGGGATCTGCTCTGAGCCCCTTCTTGTTTGCAGTGGTGATGGACAGGCTGACAGATGAGGTCAGGCGGGAGGGTCTGTGGCCCTGTTTGCAGACGACACTGTGATCTATAGTGAGAGCAGGGAGCAGGTGGAGGAGAGGTGGAGGTATGCTCTGGAGAGAAGAGGGATGAAAGTCAGTAGATGCAAGACAGAATACATGTGTGTGTGAATGAGAGGGAGGCAGGCCGAAAGGTGAAGCTGCTAGGAGTAGGAGGTAGTGAGATGAGTGTCGGGGTGATCTGTGACCGAAGGAGAGCAGCAAGAGTGGAGGGGAAGGTTTCCAGGATGGTAGTGAGACCTGCTGTGATGTAACAAAAAGACACAAAGTGGAGCTGGAGGTGGCAGAGCTGAAGATGCTAAGATCTTCACTGGAAGTGACCAGGATGAAATGAGTCCATCAGAGAGGGAAGGCGGAGGTGGTTTGGACATGTGCAGAGGAGAGAAGGTGGGTGTATGAAACAAAGGATGTTGAATGTGGAGCTGCCAGGCAGGAGGAAAAGAGGAGGACCTCAGAAGATTGATGGATGTAGTGAAGGAAGACTTGTAGACGGTTAGTGTGACAGAAAAGGGATCCAGGGATAGGGTGAGATGTAGGCAGACGATCCGCTGTGGCGCCCCCTAAAGGGAGTGGCTGAAAGAAGACGACAGTAAGGAAGGTGCATACGGGGGGGGGGTCATCTCGCTCTTTATCGGGTATATCACCTTGGTAACTGACGCTATGAACCTAACTTACTCTACAACAGGTTATGTTCTAGACTACAGATCGATTTTTATTTATTTTTTGTTTGCTGCAAATAAATTCACAACAGTTTTGTTGTTCTTTAAGCCTTAATTGGTCTTAAAACAGAACACCTGTAATTATTCTTTACTTCCTCTCAAACCCCTGAACTGAGACTGCAGCTGGGAGGATAAGAACTAAAAGTGTCATTTGAAGATTAATTTAATAAAAGACTCGATTATAATCCGTCAGATTCTTCTGTGTTTTAATTGTAGCTATTATGTTGATAAATCTGGTAGCTTACACATTTGGCTTATTTTCTTTCCAGGCCTGAAGTAATTTTAGTAATACAGCAGCTCATTCCCAGCCTTAATTATTCCTGGTTTATTTCTATAGCACCAAATCACAACAGTCGCCTCAAGGCCCTTTTTATTCTATGTACATTGTACAGTACTTATTGACCAAAGCACTTGAGGTGCACATGCATTCATTCAGCGCTGTTGATACTGAACTGCTGTACAGTGATATTCATCTCATATGGCTGATTTATCAGGAGCAGCTGTGCTGCTTTCATTCTGTATTGTGTGTGTGTGTGTGTGTGTGTGTGTGTGTGTGCAAGCTCTTCATATTTTTCCAAAATTAGAGTTTATTCGTCCTTTTTTTAAAATCAGCCGCTGAGCTGCTGGTACACTAACCAACCGCTAATGCCACCTTCATGTGAGCGTGCGTGCACCTAGATCGGGAAACCCAGGGTTAACTTGGCGAGTTGATAACTGAGGGTGCCGAAGTTTGATCTCAGAGGTCAAACACACTGAGACTGAGCGCACACAACAAAATTCAGGTGCACGCCTGCAAAACTGTCGCTCTAGTAATCAAGAATAAACATGCAATACGTAGATGGTATTGGAAGCAATTCCCAGAACCACAATCAAACCCGTGCACACGCAGTTCACTCATACGGTGTTACATGTACTCTAGGGATACCTCAATGGAATATTTCAGTGGCCTAAACATGCATGTTATATTATTACTCAGTGCATACATAATTGTGGCATTGGAGTTCAGTATGGTAAATGCATCAGGATGAAAGATGTTTGGCAGTCTTGTGGGTCGTGCTCTGATTGCTCTGGATCTCCTCCCTGATGGAGAACATTAAACAGTTTGTGTGCTGGATGGTGAGACTTTGTTCATTCTTGATGCCTTCTGGAGGCATCGGGAGGTGCAAATGTCCTCCAGGGTGGGCAGATGGGTGTGCACTCAGCAGCAGCCTTTATGATTCATTCTGTTGCCTTTTTGTTTGGACCATCTGAGGATCCCACAGGTCAGGACACTTTCTACGGTGCATGGATAGAAGGTGACCATGTGACAGTCCCAATTTTCTGAATGTTCTCAGGAAGTAAAGTTGCTGTTGTGCTTCTCTTGTGTTTTGTGTGCTTTTGCAGCTTTTTTCTGTTTAGTTGCAGTGTGTTTGACCTCTCACAGCAACCATAATGACCAGCTGTGTGTGACCGTTCATCCTGATCGGCAGTGTTCGGGGAAGTGAATCCAGATAACAGAAGGATACTCTGGATATGCTGAGCTCGCTCCATAGTGCAGGGCCCTGGTCCCAGGTTAGTGCAGCCACTGTTTATCACAATCATAACTTTATTCAGCCTAAAGATCTAAACCCGCTTTATAAGGCCTTCGATTCACCGCTAACTCGAGTGTCGGTAAATTGTCGGAGCTTCTTGCCATCTTAATGCATCTGAGGCACAAATAGTGTTGGTGCATGACCACTACAGTCCTGATGAACACAAGAACCATTCAGCTAAGAGAAACGGCAGTTTGTTACTTTAAGACAAAGTCATCGAGTCAGTCATTACGTGGGACATTGATAGTTTATTCCAGATGCACCAAAGTTCTTGAAATTTTCCAGATTTGTTTTTCCTATCCCTGATTACCGTGAGGAGGTCATCGCTGATCGAGTGCGTTCTCACCAAACCTGTGGGAGTGATATCAGTAACGGTCCGGAGTAACATTCAAAGTGGGTGGTGTTATGTAGCCGACTAACTCAGTTAAGAATCAAAGACAGACTGAAGGTCGTATCTACACAAAGTTCCCTTTCATGTGTTGCTGTATGATAACAATCAGTGTACACGATTCAAAAGGATTTATGCGTTCTCCTTCAGCCCTTTGTGTTATAGGTTGCTACTTTTTCACTTTCGTCTGGTTTCTCTGTCCGAACCTTTCCTCTGGGGAAATCATGGACCGTGTTCTACGATTCATGATTGTGGCTTTAAGAGCAAATTGAGTACCTTGATTCTTAACCGTGTCTTTTTTATTCCTGTGATCGATTACCCCCGAAGACCTGTGTTGGGGCATCAACTAAAATATAAAAAGATTAATGAATAAGGAAACAATCTGTTTTTCCATTAGTGATGTACAGCCCATACTTTGTGCTGATAAGATTTTAATTTAGTCAAATCTGTCGTAATCTGTTCTTTCGGCTTCCCTTCAGGGGTCGCCACAGCGGATCATCTGTTTACATCTCACTGTATCCCAGCATGCTCCTCTGTCACACCAACCCTCTGCATGTCCTCCTTCACTACGTCCATCAATCTTCTCTGAGGTCTTCCTCTTTCCTCCTGCCTGGCAGCTCCATATTCAACATCCTTTGTCCAGTATATCCACCGTCCCTCCTCTGCACATGGCCAAACCATCTCAGCCTCTCCTCTCTAACTTTGTCTTCAGACCGCTCAACCTGAGCTGTCCCTCTGATGGACTAATCGTGTCCTGTCCTCATACTGATCCAATCACGATGCCACCTCCAGCTCTGCCTCCTGTCTCTTCGTCAGTGCCACCGTCTCAAACCCTCCATCACAGCAGGTCTCACTACCATCTTTAAACCTGCTCTCCTTCTGTCACAATCCCCCCCCTGACACTACACCTGCTCCACCCTGTCTGCACTCTCTTCTTCACCTCTCTTGTGCACTGTTCATTGCTTTGGATGCCTGACCCCAGGTATTTAAACTCATCCACCTTCACTATCTCCACCTCCTCTTCTCTCCAGAGAATACCTCCATCTGCTCCCAACTCCCACCACAGATCAGTGTCTGCAAACATTGTAGTCCACAGAGACTCCTGCTGACCTCATCTGTCAGCCTGTCCACCTCAGAGCCGACCCCTGATGTAATCCCACCCCTACCTTAAACCCATCTGTCACTCCTGCCACACACCTCTCCACGGTCTCTCTGTCCTCAGGCATGTCCTGCATCGGCCTCACATAGTTCTGTCACTCCTGACTTCTTCATGCAGTACCATTACTGAAATTAGATTACATATTATATTAGAGCTCAAAAGTCAAATCAAGGAAATTGCTCTAATTATCCATTATCTTCCATTTTGCACAGGTCAAAAACTGTGACTCCGCAGACCTGACTCCTTAGTCTGCTCCGCAGTACTGACACACTCCCTACATGCACGCCACGATCAGTGATAGCATGCTTACCTTGAAAAAGTAACCTGATGTCTGATTACTGATTACTTCTTTAAAAAGTAACTTGGTTACTTTACTGATTATGTAATTTTAGAAGTAACTAAGTTGGATTACAAGTTCCTTTATTAGTTACATTCAACAGCTGCCAGTGTTGTGCCAAAAAGTGATCGTGTGCCAAAAAGTGATCGTCTGCCAAAAAGTGATTTCTGGTATTTGCCAAAAAGTGATCGTCTGTATTTAAACGGCTGTAAATGACTTGTTGACCTCTAACCTG
Source organism: Pterophyllum scalare (assembly GCA_024447675.2). Classification (NCBI taxonomy): domain Eukaryota; kingdom Metazoa; phylum Chordata; class Actinopteri; order Cichliformes; family Cichlidae; genus Pterophyllum; species Pterophyllum scalare. Next base: position 46,401 of record JAMQGT020010065.1, read on the forward strand.
TGACACGTGTCAAACATCTCTCTCATGAATGATATCAGGTCATTGTGAGTGAGAAACAGCATTTATATCACACTTTGCCAAAAACTGCACTCAGTTTTTGGCAAAGTGACTTTTATAGATTTCTTTTTTTATGAAGGTAAAAACTGTCAGTGACATTAAAAATGTCTTTAAACATAAATCTGTCTCAGAAGGCTGCAGAGATCACAACAAATATAACATCACAGTTCTATAAAGATATCTGAAGTGGATTGATTATAATGGAGGTACAATAACACAGACTCACAAAGATTGTTGACAAACAGGTTATTTCTTCATGTTATATATAAGCCCTTCATAAATCATGCTGACTGCACTCTGTTTACCAACATAAGCAAAGACACGTAAAAGCACACAGAAACATCAGGATCACTTTATGGCAGACCGTCACTTTTTGGCACAACAAACATAAAAATGGCAACCAGGAAACAGAGGACGAGTCAGCTGTGCGTTTCCTCTGCTACATACCGCCCCCCAGCTACATCACACACTACTTACTGGGTTGTACTGAAGTCCAACTTTTTGTTGTTTGGGTGCTGGGGGGCTTCCTGCATTAGCTGCAGCTCTGCTTCATACCACCCGGTGGCGGGGAGATGTTTCAGCCACTGCCTTACCTGACTTACCTTTTTAATTTTTAGTTCGCTGCTGCAGTTCTTCTGTGCAAAAACGTGCAGTACTCCCAGGATCTAGGAAAGCATACAATTGAGCATCAGTGATGCTACCGCCAGTACACACTTCTCCTCTCCAGCCCCAGTTCTCCCACACATGCTGTGGCCCAGTGACACCCGTGCACTGGAAATCTCACTGCTCTCAGTAACATTAGTTTTTGCAGTCTCAGTTGTCACACTGTCCTTCTCAAAGACATGCAGTATGTCTGGGTGATACTGAAGAGCATAACTGACACTTCATCCTTTTTTTTCAGTGTTTATTTAGATGCCCTCGTGCGAGACATTCAAAGCACAAGTCTTCTGATTTCATAAAGTCCATTGCTGATGCACTACTTTTATCCTACTGCAAACAGAGAGACTCTGATCTTTCTGACAAAACAAACATGGTTTCAGCCGAGCGGGAACGTCTCTCCCTTGACTGCTCGTATTAACTGTCACTGCCAACATTTTGCTTTGAGTAGCCAAGGTAACACGAAGCTGCTCCCCCTTTGTCCTCCCCTTCCAGCAGGGTACTCCCTGAACGTGGGGCCGTTCTTCTCTGCAGCTGAGGGACTTTCCTGCATCTCTCCAAGAAGAGCGTCCAAGGCTAATTTAGCTTGACGGTCCATAAATGTAACCAGGTTAGCAAACCTTGCCCATCTTCTTTTTCTCTTGTATCTCAAAGGCCGTCATTCTCCTCTTTTCACATAACTTGTGCTGAAACTTTGAGATGATAACTTGCATGTTGGTGGGATTGTCCATCTCTTCCATGCATTCGATGTCGTCCATGGTGTTTCTACATCCTGTCAGTAAAATAGCATAAATGTTCAATGCCTTACCATCCTCCGATTTAATCTGAGGACATTTTTAAGGCTTTGTCCATATGCATTGGTGATCTTGCTTTCATTTCCACAGTTGTTGTGGAGGAACTTTCTAGCCTCCTTTATATGCCCTTCCTGCTGTCATACTCTCACTGCTGCAAACAAGCTCTTATGTATACTGCTCCACATAATGTAATTTGTCTTGCTCACTGTCAGTTTTGCTATTCACAGCATGCTCAAAGGCTCTAATGAAGGATCTGAATGTGAACACTGGAGTGTCTCTGTAAGGGGCTGAGATGCAGCCTGCCATTTGAAGAGCATTTCACTGATCATATTCTGTTTCTCCGTGAGGTGATATAGACCATTGGCAATAAGTTCAGGCCGATAGTGGCTGTGATCCTGAAGCTGTTCAAACTGCCTCTGTTGAACTGATGTTTTCTGCAGCACACTCGTTGGAACCGGCTCAGTCTGCTTACCCACAGTGGTAGGTTGTGGCAAGCACCACAACCTACCACTTACCACCTAGTACTCATTCATTACTATCAGGCTGTCCTAAAAGCTCCCTGAAAAGCCTTCAGCTGATCCAAAATGCTGCAGCTAGAGTACTGACAGGGACTAGAAAGAGAGAGCAGATTTCTCCCATATTGGCTTCTCTTCATTGGCTCCCTGTTAAATCTAGAATAGAACCTAAAATCCTTCTCCTAACATACAAGGTCTTGAATAATCAGGCCCCATCTTATCTCAAAGACCTCATAGTACCGTATCACCCCAATAGAGCACTTCGTTCTCAGACTGCTGGCTTACTTGTGGTTCCTAGGATACTTCAGAGTAGAATGGGAGGCAGAGCCTTCAGCTTTCAGGCCCCTCTTCTGTGGAACCAGCTCCCAGCTTGGATTCAGGAGACAGACACCCTCTCTATTTTTAAGATTAGGCTTAAAACTTTCCTTTTTGATCAAGCTTATAGTTAGGGCTGGATCAGGTGACCCTGAACCAATAGTTGCAATAGTTATGCTGCTATAGGCCTAGGCTGCTGGGGAGTTTCTTCTTGCTTTTCGCTCCCTGTGTGCTTCTACACTACTATTGCATTTAATCCCTAGTAGTTATTAAACTCTGACTCTTTCTCCCATAATGTGTCTCTTATCTTGTCTCCCTCTGTTTTCTTATCTTTCAACTGCTCCCCCCCCATCCCTGAGCCTGGTTCTGGAGGATTCTTCCTGTTTAAACGGGTTTTTCCTTCCCACGTAGGGGGTCGTGTGCTTGTTGAGGTTTATTTCTTATATTGTGGAGTCTTCGCCTTACGATCTAAAGTGCCTTAAAGGTGACTGCTGTTATAATTTGGTGTTATATAAATAATATAGAATAGAATTGTTTAGATTGCAGTTAGCTTGACCTCCAGTCATTTTTGATCCAGATGGTCTCTGAACTGATGACCAATCACCTTGCTCTTTTTAGAAGAATTAAAAAATAAAGAAGCGCTGAAAATAATGAGCCCATCCACTAAAGAACTTTGCTTATGGCTCCCACAGCAGAGTTGCATCCATTATTTCAATGAAGAACATATTCTGAGTGTTTCATTGCAATCCATTTGCACTTCCAGCTGTCACACTTCAGAGCCCAGCCAGGTTTTCCCTTGGGGGAAGATATTGGGCTGGGGGAGAGGGGGCTAAAATCCCAGCTTGGGAAAGTACATCTGTCATGGAAGCTCGAGCAAAACTGCCTCCCACTGAGCGGGAATGTGGTGGCGGGGAAGAAGAGAAGTGCATTTTCTTTATGAAGTTCAACATTCAGTGATTTCAGAGTGCATCAAATGATCTGTGCTGTATCACAAAGCCCTAAATAATATATCCCAGTTCTCTCTTACAGAGAAGAACATTTTTGAATGTTGATTTTTCTGGCGATATTATATCTAAAACATTCACTGCCATGAAATGCATTAGCCTAATATCCCACCAACATAATCTTTTCCTGCAGCTCTGCTCGCATTCAAAAGCGTTTTCTGTTCTCTGCATGCTCTTATATCATTTTGTGACTGAGGGCTGACATCGTCTGTATTAATGTTGCCTCGACGCCACCTGCTCATGTACCGGCTTCATTCTTGGCCTCTATGTGAAATGTATTGCAGCAATTGTCCTTCTGTGTTCTCCGTGTAATCTCTTTAATAGTCACTGCCATAGTGACTGGTACTTTGTAGTCCAAGTCCTGGAGGTCCTTCTGACAACCACACTCTTGAAGCTTCCTAGTCACCAGAACGCTGCGTCTGAACAGCAGCTTTCATCGGGCATGCCAGATCGCTGGACACAACTCGGACTCTGGATGAATGATTTGCTTTATGCACAATGGGCCCATTCCAGAGGGCCAAAGTTGACCCATGTGCTGCTGATTGCAGCTGACTGACTGTAGCCCAAAATTATCCCGCCATCAAATGCGTATCCAGATCCGGCTTGGCAGTCAGGAAGCTCACAATTCAGTTCCAAACAATTCATTTTGCTTTGACTTAGGCAGTTTCTTGGGTAGAAATTAGAGGAGCAGTGTCATAATGATCATTCAGTTGTACAGCAGACACAGACACTCAGCCAGCCTATTCATGTTTGAAAGGACTTGGCATATTTAATGTAGGCTCTGAGAGAGAGGTGTCAGAAAATCTACCCAGACAGAAAGAAAATGTATTAGAAAAAGGAAACCACACAGTGACCACGGCTGTAATCGTTACTAATCAGACAAGCTCAGATTTGTGTATTAGTGGATGAAAAGACTGTAATGGGAAAGCTGTACATCTCAGAATTATCACCTGTCCTGTTTTAGGATCCATCTGTTAAAGTTGTGTTGTCTCCAAGTCAAAGCCGAGGAACTGATTTCTTTTACCACACATTTGGCAAAACGTCTCCACTCTGCAGAAGACGAGGGGTAATCATCATAAAACAGAAAACCTTGGTGCACATCAAAACTCCTTGACATTAACTCTGTAGAGAAGATTTAAGCTCTTAACAGCAATTGGCATCTCGTCCTCGCTGCACTTGTTACTCTGAATTCGTGCTGGTATAGAAAAAAAAAGCTGACGGCCGATCGTAGATGCTGTGCTGTCTGTTCGCTCAGTGCTGCATCTATACCTTGGGATCATAAATGGGGTCATTCACGGCTCATTTTTACTGCCCCGCCTATTATATCTGGTGGCATTGTATCTGATTAGATTACGTTTATCATTAAATATGGATCGAGAAAAGATTCATGAAGACAAACAGCAGATAATTATTGGAATATTCTGCCCTCGGTAGGTGTTGTGGCGATCCGGCTCTACGGGAGGAATGATTGTACGATGGGACTAGATATTGAATTTTTAATTCACCGTGAATAGTGTGACCCACTGTGCTTTTGAGTTGGACTAATTCAAGTCCCATTAAGAATTCCCCCCGTATGTTAATAGAGGTTGATGAAGTGACCAAGAATCCATAGTCATTTAACGGAGGTGGAGGCGAGCAGGAGAAACGGTGACGCAGACACAGACGGTGTTCGCCGAGCTCCTCTGCTCAGTTTCCTTGATGAAGCGCTTTTTTAAACATGTGACAGCAGCGAGCTGGTTTTAAATCCAAAATATTCTGAAACGAACTCAATAAATGTTCTGTCTATTCCCATAAGTGCAGGGAAAGCGAGTGTGAAGCAGCTTCAAAGCCTCGGCTCTGTTTAGCAGTCTGCAGGTAACCAGGCATACAAATTATTGCACCAGACTGCTTTTTTTTTTTTTCTTCAAGTGTTGTCTCCTTCCCGGTGCAGCTAACAAAGCTCAGGAAGTTTTATGTTTATTCCTGCTGTTCATCTTGATATGTGTCTCCAGGTGCTTTGAAGTGGGTACTTACCTCCTGAAAGCTGCAGCCCATTCTCGTCTTAATGAACAAATCACCTTGTAGAATATGTGAGGCATCCTATTGATGGAGTGGAAATGGGAATGCTGACCCAGCAGCATCGTTCAAGCAGACATAAATCACCGGTCGGCCCCGTGTCTTTCTTATTGGTACAGTCCAAGTGATAACTTGCTATTAATTTTCATTTTAAATTACTTTTTAAGGGTGCTGACTGCTAGCATGGTACGTAACATCACCAGTGTGCATAGATTTTCTCTCTTAAACCATCTAGAATCAGTATTTTATAACGATAATCTAATGTTTAAAAACGATAAAGGCATGACTTATAATATAATCAGAATTAATACATATATATTCGTCTCTTCTAAGCCATGAATTTCATCTTACTGTTCAGCTGTCCAGCTACAGCTTTATCACCTCTGCTGCCTTATTTTAGTCTGAAAACAACTTCCTGCTGCCGCACGCTACCTGTTCAGCAATGGGAGCTAAACACTGTGTGTGTGTGTGTGTGTGTGTGTGTTTTCTGTAAGTTTGACATTTTTTGACATTTTCACATTTATATAAGCTCTCTGTTCATCTGACTGCTGTCAATCACGCTGGACCTTTATGTGCTTTTATAAAACGTCTCTTTATGGCCCATATGCGTATTGTTTTTGACATCACTGTCAGTTAAAAACTATATCAAGGTGCACAACGCCAGAGCAGCGGCTCCCCGTTATTTTAAACTGCATCACGACCTCGGCAGCATTTAAGCCCGGACGCACTGTTGGTGCAGCCATGTTCTTATATAATAATTAGCTGAGGACCTCAGTTGTTTTCAGACCAGCACACAGGATGGAAAAATTCATCTAATGTGGAAGTACTCTAAACTGAAGTCTTTGAATGGCCAAGTGAAACTGGCTGCCAAAGCAAGTCAATCCCATAGTCTAAAGGCTTCTTTCAGCTGCTGCTTTATTCACCAGGGTCACCACAGCACTATGGGAGATAAATAATCCTAGAATATAAATCTCTTTCAGCATGCTTACAATTGTTTTGATTTAATGAGTATTGTTAATATTGGGGTGACCAAAAGACCTCCAAATTAGGGCAGAACAGTTTTGCAGAAGGTAATAAGATGTCTGCTGAACAGAAATTTAGCTGTAATGTTAACCTGACTCGACATTTACGTGATATTCTCATTAAGGGGGGGGGGGTCTCCATCAGTGATAGTGTTGTTTTCCCCTTTGATTAGTTTTCCCACCTCTGTTGCTAATGTCATCATTTGGACCAAATACAGCTGCACACACACTCGTCTCGGTTTTAGTGTTTATACCAGTGTGTTGTTTTGTGATTGCTTTGTCTCATGTCCCCTTCTGTTTTTGGTGGTTCCTTTCCTTCGTGTGTGTGAGATCCATTCTTCTCAGGCAGCAGTGGGCTTCACCTGAAGGGCTGCACCTGTCATGCAGGTGATCTCACACAAATGTTCCAGCCCTTGATGGCAGGGATGTAGTGGGTCCCATTTCTTTCACTTATTTATTATTTTTTTAGTTGAATTTCAAACATAAACTATATTATGAGCTAAAATTTAGCAAAAACAAGGAAGGTACAATAATTTAATCTTTCATTCTCAAAATTATCGTCACTATGGGATGGGGGGGGGGGCAAAATCTGAAAAGGTAAACAATGGATTTTTGTTGTGAAATAAATTCCATGTTTTGTTAGTGACAAATTTTTGGGAGAGGAAAGATTTACAAGATAGTTTGAAAATACAAAGTGAACAGTGAGCGTTCTGTATGTCCTTAGATACAGAGCAAATAAAGTTTTTATCAATATACTTGATCTAAAACCCATATTCATATTTTGTGGACCTATCCGCTGTATTTGTTGAGGGTGTCGGTCTTTTGGAGCCTGTTGTCGTGCAGTTTGTTTTGGCTCCACAGGGTCACAGGGAGAGCCTGGCTGGTGGATGGTGATTAGACAAAATAGCTGCCCTTATCTGAAGAGTATATGCAGGAGAACTTATATGAAACTTTATGTGGGAAAAGAAGTTCAGAATGAGGCGAGTATGAAATGTGTATTCACCTGCTCCGTAATGTTCTCTTTTCAAATTCATCTGCGTCACCTGTGTTATTTCTGCACAAGCACAGGTAATGTGGTAATGTGCATTACTGCTTCCTCATGCAGCTGATAGCACTGTAATCCAGAAGTTTGTGTGTGTGCCACATACAATAAGCTCTTTCATGGTAAATTAACAATTGTCCGTCACTGATTTGTTCATTGCATCATAACATTAGGAGATCAGGAGAATATTAAAGATTCAAATTTGTATGAAATGCGAGCAGACAGCAGTAATAATTTTCCCAGGCTAACAGGGTTTTAGGCGCCAAGTGTACCGACTGAATCTGGTACATGAATGAATCTGTTGAGCCCCAAAGCTCCCAAGTGGTCTCTTTGGTATTTTTCAGCTTAACTGGACAAGTCGAGTTTATGGGTTTTTGGTACTGAAGAGCCTCAGTGACACGGTGAAACCTGAGGGGAAAACATGATTCAGCCAGGCACTGTTACTCTGTAACGCCAGTTCCAATTGAACTTCTTTAATTTTGAGGTGAGCAGATAACTGGTAACACTTAAAATCTGAGAGAGTAATCTATGGCCATTTTCTGCACTGTGAAGAGGGAATAACGACCTAATTTAGATTGATAAAAATCTTTTTTCATAAAAGATAACGCAGATTGTCAAGAACCACTTGGTTATTACACTTCTTTCAAGGTAACAGGTCTGGATTTGTTTCACTGAGGTATTCAATCTTTTTTTCAGCTCCAGCTGTCAGGAGACAAGCCTGACTAGGCACTCAGCAGAGTGTAATCTAGTTTTAACCCCTTAAGCCTTAGGCTATGTTTTGAAGTTTTCACCAGAAGAAGAAGAAAGCATCACTGCTTCACAGCTGTGAAACTTAACTGCACAACCACAGGCTCTTTAGTCCTGAAATAGGCCTCCTTGTCTCAATCTCCAGGCCAGACTGTGATTTAAAAATAAACGTCTTGCTTCAGTCAATTAAATTTTATTTTTATGGCACAAGTTCATCACAAGAGCCATTCAGTATGTCAAGTATAAGAAACGGCAACATTAGAGACAAAACTCCAACAGTCAGATAATTTAAGATGAACACCACTTGGCAACACTGGTGAGGAAGAGCCCTCTTTTAACAGGAAAAGACCTCCAGTGGAACCAAGCAGGGAGGGGCAGCCATCTGTCAGGGCAAACTCAACCAAGTGTGTTGCAGCAGAAATGAGGCACTGCGAGGCCACTTCTAATTTAGTCAAATGTAATTCTTTACGAGACTCAGGACATCACGATGCCTGGAAAGATATTCAAAAACCGAAATTCCCCACCTCCCACGGGTGGTCTTTGTTTGTCCTTCAAGCTCGGGTCCTCTACCAGGGGCCTAGGAGCTCGAGGGTCCTGCACAGAATCTTAGCTGTTCCCAGGAATATTTGTGACTTTCTTCACAAACCTAAACATCAGAAAATCAATATTCATAACCACCTCACAGATGCGTCTTTGTGTACAGCTGATATTTATTTAGACTCTTTCTTTCCGATTGATCTTCTGAGTTAACTTCAATAGTTACTTCCTCCAAACCATCAGCATGTTTGTTAGACCCCATTCCTACTAGTCTGCTCAAAGAAGTCCTTCTAATAATTAATGCTTCAGTCTTAAATATGATCAGTCTGTCTGTATTAGTTGGCTACATAATCCTAAAATTACAGCATGTAGGAGCTGGACATCTGCTTTCCCATTTCATGTATCAATTTCTTAATGTATTCACAGTTTAGCAGTTCCAGTCAAGGTGCAAACTTTTAACTCAAAGTAAATTTATACCGCATGCTTTGGATAAATTATTCCTTCCAAAACCACAAGGTCACCAGTAAGTGAAGACTATATGAAACTCATTAAGAAACTTTACAGACAGAAGACCAGAGAGGTCAAGGTTGAATTTTTTTTTAATGTCTCATGTTTAAATATTGCAGCAAAAGTGGTTTGGACAGACTTCATAAGAAGGAAAAAACCACAGTGAGTTATTGTGAGAAAACTAAACTGATACCGCTCTCATTTTAAAGTTCGGCATATGGCTAAATTTTGGGTTCATGTTTTATTTTTTTTCAAATATTTTTTCGGGGTTTCCGATTATCCTGTTCCTGCATCTGCTGACATCGAGGTCCTCAACAGTCGCGAAGCTCTTTCCACTGATCTTCTGTGTCGACCTGACCACCCTCTCCAGAGCCTTCCTGTCCACATGGTGATGCATGTTGTTATGATGCTCTCAACCATGCACTTGTAGAAGGAAGTGAGGACCAGACCAGCCTTCTGCAGCTTCCTCAGGAAGAAGTGTCCTATATCCACACCACCAACTGGTGGCCTGGAGATAGGACCTGCAGCTTTTTCAGCGTTTTTGCATTTCTGTTGAAACGGAGATAGTTTCTGAAACGTCTCCTGTAAACGACATCGTTTTTACTGGAAACATTTGGAATCCCAAAAGAGATTCTGAGGGACCGGGGCATGTTTTTCATGTTACACATGGTGAAAGAATTTTATGATTTACCAGGTGTGATGGCTGTCCGGATGAACATGTATCAGACTGATCGTCTGGAGGAACGTCTGACTCTGAAGTCCATGATTTATGAGTTTGTTAATGACGATGAACGCAGTTGGGACGGGTGGATGTGAACAACTGTGTTGTTTGCAGTACGGGAGGTGACCCAGACTTCCATGGGTGGTCACCTGGTCATAAAACCAGTAGAAATGATCAACGGAGGACTATAATCATCACATGAAGCTTTGCTGCAATTTCAATGGGGATAAGATTTTTTTGCTCTAGTTAGACCATAGATGTACTCAACCCAGATAATGTTTTTGGGCTTGTGAGATGCTCAGAGGCTTGCATAGAGTGTCTTGGTGTGGGATCTGACCACCTAGCACTCAGACTTGATGTTGTAAATCTTTTTCATTTTGGTTCCGCAGGGGAAGGCTGTGAGTAGTTGCCAAAGAACAAAACTGGAACAAAATATATAAAACAAAATGTATTACTCTGCAAATATAAAACACCACAACTTGTAAAAAATGATGAAGGTCAAATTACTAAAACAAAAATGCAATAAAAACCCAGCTAAAAAGGCTGGGTGCTTTCATTGTGATCCATTTTTGAACTCTTGCATTGGCGATAAAACGGCCGACCCACAGCGGTCCATCTCCTTCCCGACACCGCCTCTCAGTCCACTGCAGTGATGCTGGCTTTGGTAAAAAGACTGGACTGTATTTTTCCCTGGAACTCGCTGCCATCTGGCACCTCTATGGCTGACCCAGCTGCTACTAATGACTTAATTTATTCCTCTGGAACTCCTGCTAACCCGACGCTAGTATATCTGCATGGGACAGAACTACTCACAAGTCAGTATGAAGCTCCAGTCAGTGTGCACTAACTATAGAATTCATCTATAGATGCTAATGCCAGGTCACTCTCTTCTTGACCAGCATCCAGCAGGATTGATAGATGAGATGGCAACAGGGCAGCAGAGGCAGTGTAGCCTCTGGACTGATGTGTCCCACCTTCTCCTACCTCTCTGGATTTTTCAGTCCGTGCAAACACCTGTAGCTTTTCTTTCTGCCTGCTAATTGTTTTCCCAGTCCTGTCTGATAAGGTTAGTTACTGCCATATCGAGTCATGTTGGTCGTGCACTGGCAGAAGAACAAAAACTGCACACAACAAAACCACCAGTCTGAAAACGGTTCAAGTTAATCCAGTCTGATTAAAACTCAATATATCCATAAAACAGTCAAAACCAAATAATGACAAACTCAGCAAGTTATAAATAAATGTATAGAAATGTTCTGTAGCTGAGATGATGTGTAGCATTTAATTTTTGCCACTCTAGAATTTAACATGCGTTAGTCTGATACAGAAGATATTGAATCTATTTGGGGATTAGACTCCGATGACCCACCGTGGCAAAACTAAATCCCCGCGGTGATAGGATTTTGGACATGATCCCCTGGAGTCTAGGCGATGGTGGCGATGACGATGGAGGCTTGGATGGAGCTCTGAGTGACTCGGAGTGAAAACCCACATTTAAATAACCTGTGTTATAAATGCAGTTCTAGCATTTGCAACAAACCAAGCCATTTGAAAATCCAGTGAGTTCTGTAGTTGTGTACAGACCTCTAGATGTACACGCATCATGAAACCCAACTTCTACTGAACAACACGAGCAGCAACGATCAACATGGCACATAAACTTATAAATCCATGCAATCGCATGAATGGAATAAGGGACATTTCAGTGGTTATAAAAGTTTTATGGGATGGTTTTGGCCAGTCCATTTCAGCAGCGTTTCCATCTCAGGAGCAGTTTCCTCAAAGAGACTTTTTGGGTTCTGATTATACCTGCACACAGACTCCAAAGTGAGGAGGACTGAACCTGCTGTATGTTGAACATAAAAAGACAGCACATTCCTGAATTTTACTGAGCAGTAAAGAACATGGAAGTGAAATAATAAAAAGGAAAAACAAACCAGAGGATTTTCAGTTTGTGTTTTCAACATGATGCAATATATTGTTGAAGTTACCTGCTCATCTGCCTTCACACACACGTGAACCTGAGCAACATCCCATTCTTAATCCAGAGGCTTTAATATGATGTGGGCCCACCCTTTGCTGCTATAACTGCTTCAGCTCTTCTGGGAAGTCTTTCCACAGGTTTAGGAGCGTTTATGGGAATTTCCGACCGTTCTTCCAGAAGCACATCTGTGAGGTCAGACACTGATGTTGGAGAGAAGGCCTGGCTCACAGTCTCCGCTCTAATCCATCCCAAAGGTGTTCTATCAGGCTGAGGTCAGGACTCTGTGCAGGCCAGTCAAGTTCTTCCACACCAAACTGGCTCATCCATGTCTTTGTGGAGCTGCTTTGTGCTCTGGTGTGCAGTCATGTTGGAACAGGAAGGGGCCATCCCCAAACTGTTCCCACAGAGTTGGGAGCATCAAACTGCCCCAAATGTCTTGGTATGCTGAAGCATTCAGAGTTCCTTTCACTGGAACTAAGGGGCCGAGCCCAACTCCTGAAAAACACCCCCACACCATAACGCCAAACCCAGACTCCTCCATCAGATTGGAAGATGGAGAAGTGTGATTTATCCCTCCAGAGAACTCGTCTCCACTGCATCCGACACTTTGCATTGAGCTTGGTGATGGAAGGCTTGGATGCAGCTGCCATGGAAACCCATTCCATGAAGCTCCCTACACACTGTTCCTGAGCTCATCTGAAGGCCACATGAAGGTTGGAGGTCTGTAGTGACTGACTCTGCAGAAAGTTGGTGACCTCTGTGCACTATGACCCTCAGCATCCACTGACCCCACTCTGTGATTTTACATGGATTCAGGAGACAGACACCCTCTCTATTTTCAAGATTAGGCTTAAAACTTTCCTTTATGATCAAGCTTATAGTTAGGGCTGGATCAGGTGACCCTGAACCACCCCTTAGTTATGCTGCTATAGGCCAAGGCTGCTGGGGGTTCCCATGATGCACTGAGTGTTTCTTTTCATTCACCTCTTTTTTACTCTGTTTATACCACACTCTGCATTTAATCATGAGTTATTATTAATCTCTGGCTCTCTTCCACAGTGTGTCTTTTATTCTGTTCCCGTCCTCTTGGTCACAGCAGATGACTTCCCCTCCCTGAGCCTGGTTCTGCTGGAGGTTTCTTCCTGTTAAAAGGGAGTTTTTCCTTCCCACTTTCGCCAAGTGCTTGCTCATAGGGGGTCATTTTGATCGTTGGGGGTTTCTCTGCAATTATTGCAGTATAAAGCGCCTTGAGGCGACTGTTTTTGCGATTTGGTGCTATATAAATAAAAATGAATTGATAGGCTGTATGGTGGAGGAAAAAGGAAGAAAGGACACTGATTATACCAACAGGCGTGTTTCTCTGTGGACAATGAATACCCAGCTTCATTTCAGCTTCATTTTTGTTACTTTTTTCCAGTTAGATGAATAAGAACAAAAGATTTCAGCAGATTAGGAGTTTTAATGAGATTATTTTCTCCAATAAATTCAAGCAGCACTTGTTTTTGTCCTCCCCAAACTGAGAAGGGCAAGAATCTTGGTGAGACATGAATATTCATGTAACGTCCAGTGTTGAGAAAACAAACGGGTAACACAATGACACAACAGAGAAATATTAACAGTAATCTCTTTAATCATGTGTAGGAGGCTAATGTTGGAGCTGGAAACCTCCATGGGAAGATCAGCAGCGTGAATGATCCTCTGAGGACCACGATCACTCACACCAAATATATATAGCAGTTGAACGTGTACTGAGATATCTTGAATGGAATAAGTGTGACTTGAATGGTTATTAGAGTTTTATGGGATGATTTTTGGCTAATCCATTCAAGCAGCCATTTCATCTGAGGGGCGGTTTCATCTGCGAGACCTTTTTGGTAATTAATTCAACTGCCTGCTAAGTTCCTGTGAGACGCGCTTTGTTCAGAGCACGAGTAAAAATCAAGCTTAATTGACCTTTAAACTGATATTTAATCTTTGCCAGAGTGCGGCCTGTGTATTGGAGGAGCTCTAACTGTTGCTTGCTGTCAGTCTGAGTCACCATAAATAATCAGCACAGACTAACTGGCATCCACTCTCAATCACATGCTGTAGACAGTTGTTGGTGCTACAGCCAGCTACATAAAAGCCAGTCTCTGTGAGGGTCTCGTGGTATTTGGGTGGAACAAATCTCACTGCCAAAGTGTTTCATGATGAGCTGTAATTTAGTTTCTGTTCAGTTACAGATTTTGGTTTGGTTTGATGCTGCCTGATGAATTCTTTGAAGTCATCGAAGACTTCTCGGGCATTTACAGGCAAACTATCAGAAAGGGCTCAAAGAGAGAAAAAGAATCTTTCCAGTTGGCAACCAAACCACAGACATTCGGTCATGCAGCGAGGCTCAAGGCATCAAGGACAAGCACCAGTTTCCCAGGGAGTGAAGGAATACACCAGGTTGCCTTTTTATATGCAATTCCAGATGCCTCATTAGGACTTGATGTCTTTCATCATTATTCTTTCATGTAATTCTGTAGCACACAGCATCTGCACACTTCTCACAGTGTTTGTTATTTATGTAAATCCTTTCATCAAAAAGCAAATAAACAACCTTTGAAAAAAAAATATTGAAATTGAGAAATCACAAGGTGAAAAGACATCATTGGCCCAATCCTAAAGAGTTTATAAATCAGGCATTCAAGAAGAGGAAACTCCAGCTGTCTTTGCCCATTTACAGACTACAGCAGGCGTCAGCCACGCACCTCATTTCTGTCACAATATCCTTTCAGGCTTCTGGAGCAACACGACAAACAAACAAACAAGAAAAAAGTCAATTTGAATCGAAGTTCAGAACGATTCCAGTGGAAATGACCTTATTCAGACCTCGAGTGGTCACAGGTTAGTTGGTGTGTAAGAAATCCCAGCGGCTCGATTCTTGTCTTCTGTCTCTTCAGAGGGATCTGAGGCATTAATAGCTGACATTTACTGGAGTTACCGAAAGCCTTGAGATATTCTGGAGGAAAGAAGCAAAATTTGAGGTTCTTCAACAAGCCTGACCTGACAAGCGTATAATTATATCTGCACTGAAGAGTAAACTGTACACGTTTCTGCTGGTCAGGCTTCTGTGTGATTGCTGCTCTTCTGTTTTGCTCTGAACGGGAATCTTTGCACAAGTCTTTGATGTAAATAATCTTAGTGCGCACACAGGAGCACTGCTGCACAGCTGCTTTATAGCATTTCACTTTCAGTCTGTGCATTAGGGTTGCTTCTGACCACATTACAAGTTCAGACTGAACCTATTTTGGGACCAAAGTCCATCCAGTGTTAAGTCTTGACACTAGAAAACCACCTTGGCAATGCCACAGACATTATTTAAGGAGAAGATCTATAATTCAATTAGCACTGAAGAAAAGAGCTCCCTAAGAGCTGATTAATCGTTGCTATTGTCACTAATCGGTTAGCCTAATTCTTAAGATTTTAATAGAAACCCAGTGCCGGTAATGTTTGTCCTAACTGGGCTCCACTGCTCAGGATGCCGCCCCCCACCCCCACCCCGGATAAGCGGAAGTAAATGGATGGATGTTTGTATTGTTTTATTGCGTGTCATGAATTGTAGAGCAGCGAGCATCGTTCACAGTGCGCCACACTTTGAAGTCGCAATTTATTCATTTTTCGGATGTTATTTTCTCATATTCAGTGATGCGTGAACATCGTTTGCAGTAACGCGTTTTCATATATTTAACATCAATTTATTGTAACGGTTTCTTTTTCTTCGATGTTTGGAGTGTAACGTGCAGCGTTCATAATGCGCGGTGCTGCACAGTTAAGCAGCTTTTAAAGTGCGATCCACCATAGAAGAACGCGATGAATGGTTTCACGTCTTTGTTTAGACGGTTTTTAACGCTGTCCATTAATCAGGCATAACACTTTATTTGATGTCTGAGTGTTTCTCAGTTTTAGACTAGTCGGTTAGTCAAATTTTTTTCCTTGTTTAGTCGACTAAGAAATTAGTCCCTAGTGTATAGGTCAGCAGTAGGGAAAAACTCACTTCTAACAGGTGGAGACACAACCAGCTCAGGGTGGGGCAGCCATGTGCTGCGACCGGAGGGGTGTGAGACGAAGGAGAAGAACGATCCGGCCACTTCCTGAAAAAGGAAAGTTTGAAGCTTACTCTTAATAAGCGAGAGGGTGTCTGCCTGCTGAACCACAGCTGGGTCCTCAGGGCAGGGGTCTGAGAGCCGAAGGCTCTGCCTCCCATTCTACAACCACGAGTAAGCCGGCAGTCTGAGGCTCTGTTGGGACGATGCGACACTATAAGATCGTGACGATGTGATGAGATCTGATTGTTCAGGTGAGAAGAAGACTCTTTAAACGGAGCCACAAAAAGAAGGTAGTGTGGGAAAAACGTGACCTCTGTCTGTGGTCCCTGTCAGGACTTCTGGATTTTGAATCAGCTGAAGCTCTTCTCGGGGTTCTTAAGTCTTCGTTAATTTAAAAGCAATTAAAAGAGAAGGGCTCGAAGACTTGGTGCCATCAGTTGTAAAGGTACTTTAGTTACTAAAGTAACTGCTGAGACTGAGGAGTATTATTAACAACTGTTCCAATGGGCAATAATCAGGCTGGTAAGAACTAAGACGGTTAAAGTAAATGAAGGTGAAGAGTAAATCCTCAGTTTTAAACAGCAGTTTGCAGATTAGCTCCCTGCTTTAAAAAAACAGAAACTGCATCAATCTTGAATTATTTTTACAAACCGCTTTAAGAACCACTGAACCGGATGTCTCCCATGTATTGCCGCGTGGAGTGTGCACTGGTGGGCGTAACCTTATTTCAAGGGTTTCTCACTGCAGCGATGCGTACTCCCAGAGAAGCTCGACTCTGCGCCTTGATTGTTGTTGCTCCCTTTAAACTCCGGGTTTAAGGGGGAGTGAATAAATGTCTGGAAAGTGCTGCAGTGTTTATCCTGAGTGGCCCGGGTGAATGGGATTACAGTGCTTTTCACTGTATTGACACCGTCTCCAGTTTGGCTGTGTGTCTATTTTGTGTTGTTAACAATCTTTTTTTCATCCTGGCAAAATCAAGGATTTAAAATAAAAAGCTAATGAATCTGCAGCTAAACACGCGACACAGAGACTGAAACTCAGGCGGCAGCGCGAAGAGTTAAAAGATTTGCATACACGGTGACACAATAACTTCAGACAGTCTCCATATGGGCCGTTGGAACCAGTAAAATTGGAAATGAAAGCACAGATGCTGTCGCAATACATCGGGGATCACGATTCAACAAAGAGTCTTAGAACTGTCAGAATGTGGCAACGAGACTGTGACTAGTGCTGCTTAGGAGAGGCACCTTCTGACAGCTTCACTTAGTGCATCATCCCTGTTTTTATGGCAGCCAAATTCATCATATTTCATATGTCAGTCAAATATGAAAAGACGTGGCTCTTATCTGCTGGCTAAAGCAACTCTGTGAAGTGTTTTTCACTTTCAGATAGATAATCTTTATGAAGTGCTTTACGATTAAAGACTTTAATAAGTTTCAATCCATTTAGCCCTCTTAAAAGTAATCAAACTTAGCAAATGCCTCAGTATCCCCTATACTTATCTTTTAATGGGTTATTTTAATGGGAAGTGCTAATCCAAATATCTAAATTATTATCAAGATGCAGTGATCATATTGATGTAAGACTCTGCATCTGATGTATCTGCCTCATCTATCTTTGCAACCATGCTGAACCCTCTAATTGGCCTCCATGACCTTCTATTCATAGCACAGGATCCTGCTCTGAGGCTGTGCCAAAGAGATGAAACTAATTATTTGAAACAAGACATGTTGTTTTATGACATTTTAATCCCACTGGTATTTATTATCCTTTACTTACTCTGTTCTAAACTTGGTGTCACTTCACACAGCAGTGGTTTAACATGTGTGGATATGTCTTGTCTAACTGGGTTTCCTCTTTTGGGATCAGCATTACTGACTGGAAAAATAAAGGAACACTCATGTCAGCAGCTGTCCAGAGTTGATGTTGGATTATTTAAAGCTGTACGTATCCAGTTTTTTTTTTTTTTTTAATGTGAATCGAGTATTTTTGAGTTGGAGGTCAGCGTGTTGATCGTCCGTCCGTGCGTCCGTCCAGCTCAGGGTCATGGAGGTGCCGACCCCAACTCCACCAAGCTATGATGTGCCGCCAGCTTTGTGCATTGTGTAAACGTCTTGTTTGGTCGTTACTTTGATTTTGCTGAAGTCGAAGCAGCAGCATCCGGGCCTGAAAATCTCTGTGCAGTTTATGGATGCAGCTTTCTAGTATTGGTGAATAATTTATTACTGCACTCTTTCATCCAAACATGGCAACATTCGGCTCCAAAACAACATAAAATTGTGGTGGCCAAAACGGTAATGTTGAGGTTTCAAAATGCGCAGCTCCCATCCAGTAGGTGGCGTCACAGCGGTTACATCCATCTGTTTCAGTGCACGTCTTGATGAGTAAACGCTGAAGTAATCTGTGTCTGCAGAATCCATTCTTGTGCACCTCGAAGCCATTTCCAGCAGAGCTGTTATATTTTTTTAGATTATTCTGTGGAAGTCCCAATCTGACAACTTGCACTTGTGCATCTGCGATTTCACCGTGCACATCAATTTGGTGCAGAGAGCTTGGGAACTAAATCTGTACATATGACCCAGAGATCAAACAGCAGGTTTCGCTGCAGGTCTGCGGTGTCCGGGCCCAGAGCTTGCACATCGTGCACAGCTGTCACTGTGTTCAAGGAGTTAAAGAAGTGTCGCTCGCCACCCGCCCGGCGCACTCTGTCCTCTTCCCCAAAATGAAATTCATTTTTGAGAGTGACTGTTTTGATACACTGGAGGAGATCCACTGCACACCGCAGACACACACATCCTTAAGCCAGAGTGGGACTTCCACTTATTCCAAAATAGGAGCCACAGTAGAAGCAGAACACGTTGCTGAACGAGAACAAGTCAGGCATGGTTTTTAATTTTTATAGGCAGAGTCTTAATGATCACTTACCTTTGTAAACAAGTCACATTTTTGCAAACACAATGGCCACAAGCATGATAACAAATGTGTTTTGTGCTGCCTGCAGGGGACCCAGAAACTCTGATTCACCTTTGAACACGTTAGATTTTTACCTCTGGAAATATTTTACATTTATATTTTACAAAATATTGGGAAAAAAAGAGTGTTGATGCTTTTCTGTGACTTTCTGTAACTCACACTCACTGCTGTCCGTGTTATCCGTGCAGAAACTCTTGCGATAAGCGCCGGGGGCAGAGTCGTGGGTGTAATGGCCGGAATTCAGTTTCCTTTGTTTACTTCTTTGTGACTGTCGAGCACAAACGAACTAGAAAATGTTTGTGGAGATATTAATCTGCCCGATTTTAGTCAAAAGTTAGTAAGAATTATCCTCGACGTTTTCAGACTGTGCTGTGGCAAGTGGCAATCACAGTGACGGGCATCCTTTGGTGCAGCTTCTCCCAGTACTAAACAATAATAAATATTCTGACTTTGAATTAATGACAAATAGCTCTGAGCTTGCCGTTCTGACTGATCAAAAAAGCCGGCCTCTCTAACAGCTCTGACATGAGGTAGATGATGCATATTTATGATTTCCATCTGTGAGTATAAAATCATAAATAATGAAACATCTCTTTTTTTTTCAAAGGGGAGTTTATGCATCCATGTTTCCCGCAGATCTCGGCTGTTTCTTGGAAGCAGCTTTGGGATACAGAGATCACTCCTGTTGTCTTTGTCCAAGTGTTATGAATAAGGATTGCATAACTGCGTGAATAAATAGGAGAGAAAATTAAAATTTGTTCAGCTGAGGATCATTACTCATGTTATTCATATGGTAACTGATGCACAGAGAGGAAAGTCTCCTCTCTGTGAAGCATTGTGTACTTCTCAATTAAGTACACAATGAAGCCTTTTTTTTCTCCCTTAATGACAGCATTACAGAGGTCAGAGGTCAGTGCTGCGGCCTCACCGGCTCAGTGCTCCAAATCTCCTGAACGAGTAAACGGACTTTCATCTCACTTCTGTTTGCGTCGTGAACTTTGCCCTCCAAATGTGATTTGGTAGGTACCTTTAACAAAATGATGAGTATTATTATTAGTACAATAACTGAATATGCATAAACCCAGACTAACACAACATGACATTTTAAGTTTTGTTATACTTTTGGTTGGGACTTTAAGAAACAGGAGTTATAACTGTTATGTTACCGATAAAGAAAGATGCTGAGTTTTCATTCCTGTAAATAAGCAGCTCCGGCAGACCGTGTCCATGTAGATACTGGAGCCGCTGACATGGTTAATAATTTCTACATTATCTTAAAGCGATCGAGCGGGAACATTTGCTGCTGTTTATAGCTAACCAAACAGCGCTGCTCCAACATGTGACATGTATTCGGTTTTTTAAAGATAAAATTACTGAATGACATTTTGTCCCGCAGCTGTGGGAGCTCGTTAAACATGCACGGTAATTAGATTGAAAGTAATTAAAAATTAGTTCAACTCTGATTACCTCGTGATAAAAAAAAGAGAGAGAGAAACTGCAGAAAAACATAATCCAGTCAAATGTGCTGATGCAGTGACAGCATTGTGATATCATTACAAGGCTTTTATTTTGAAAGTGTTGAGGGATACCAGGCTCTCGTCTAAAACTTAGATTCACCATCAGTTACATGTCAGATTATCAAATAGAAGCATAATTATTTCAGTGATAATAAATGGAAATTGTGCTGTTTACAAACATATTTGTGAACTGTCACAAACAAATGTAATCAGGGAGAAAATGGCTCCTCACGTTTACTTGGTGTGAATCGTGATACTGACAGTTTGTCAGAACTAATGCCTCAAATCTGGAGCTTCAGATGAATCAGAGTCCACACTAACATGTTATTGCATGGATGGAGGTTCAAGGAAAAACTTTAAACGTGATGCATAAAAAACTGCCACCGTGCTGAGTGAATCAAGAAGAGGGAAACCTGTTTTTGTGCAGACTTTCTTGGTTTGATGTGTATTTTCTTGTTGCATCACATTCAAAGTAAAATACAAGCTGGAGGGACTTTGATGCCGTCGGGTTCTGTGGGTGCTGGCACTCTTTTTTCCTTGATGCTGTTTTCCACGTGGCCTCTTACACATATCTGATGTGTGAACACTCCATCAGGAGTTAGTCGATAGTGAACATGTGTGAAAAAGTTGGAAATAAAACTTTCAGGCGCTGCAGTAACACGTTAGTATTTAAACAAGCGCTTCCCCTCAATTTAACTGCTTTCTATTCAGGCTACATTTTGAAAACAACACTTTGGACTTTTTGAGCTTGCTGATGCATCATCCACATTTACCGCAGTGGCTTGAAGTGGTGTGGTTGGTGTGGCGTAACCGTGTTAGGGAGAAGCTCCTTTAAGAGGATCCAAAGGAACGGTGTGTCTCGAGCTCAGTGTGGGAGACAGATGGGGCCCAGATGGCTCCCAAAGAAAGGTCTATTAAGGCAGCTCCTTGCTGCTCTTTATCAGAGGTTCTGGAGTCAGCCACACTTGCATTTCCCCAGCAACCAGCAAGTTTTAGTATTTTCTCATTTAAAAACAAAAGATCCAGTTTGAATATGTTTTAGATTATGAAATTTTTCCAACTTTGTGCATTTGTCACTGTGAAAAACAACTTTCAAAGCCAGGTGTCAAGGATATTGTCAGTCCTCTGACCTGTCCCATTTTGGCTTGAGGCCATGAAGAACAGCATGTAACAGGAATTAAGTTGGCATTTATTTGCTGATGTTTGCTTGAAGCCTCACAGGTCCAGCCTGGTCTCACAGAAGGATGTGAAAGGACCTAAACTTCACCTCCATTCAATAACAGTCTATGTTAAATGTGCTGCCACCACCTTTCTGAAAATCTGTAATGTTTTACATGCAGTAACTCACACAATGACAACACTGATGTTTTAATTAAATATGGAGTTCAGGAGCTTAAAACGAAGCTCCTGGGGGAGTATAAACCAAAGCCCTGTTTTGTGTTCCACCTCTGAGTGTGGACTTTGTGCTTTTCAGTGGCAGAATCAGCATGTTAACTGAAAATATCAGAGCTCACTGATGTAATGCAGTCATCTTACCTAAATGTGCTATATATGCTTGGATTCAGGCGACAGACACCCTCTCTATTTTCAAGATTAGGCTTAAAACTTTCCTTTTTGATCAAGCTTATAGTTAGGGCTGGATCAGGTGACCCTGAACCACCCCTTAGTTATGCTGCTATAGGCCTAGGCTGCTGGGGGGGGTCCCATAATGCACTGTTTCTTCTCATTCACCTTTATTTACTTGTTTATGCTTCACTCTGTATTTAATCATTATTATTAATCTCTGTCTCTCTTCCACAGCATGTCTTTTGTCCTGTCTCTCTCCCCTCAGCCCAACCAGTCACAGCAGATGACTGCCCCTCCCTGAGCCTGGTTCTACTGGAGGTTTCTTCCCTTTAAAAGGGAGTTTTTCCTTCCCACTGTCGCCAAGTGCTTGCTGATAGGGGGTCATTTTGACTGTTGGGTTTTCTCTGTGTTATTGTAGGGTCTTTACCCACAATACAAAGCGCCCTGAGGCGACTGTTTGTTGTGATTTGGCGCTATGTAAATTGAATTGAATTGAATATGTTGGTGATGCACGATACATGCATGTTTCGGATCGTCTTCCTGTCACTCGAACATGATGCTGTTTAAGTTCAGAGCAGGAATTTCTTTTAAATAGAACTGCCTAGCTGAGAAGAGCTTTGCAGGGGAAGATTGTGTCTTTCAGAGGATATGCCATTCAAACAGTTTTTGTTCAGGTGTGTAGAGAGTGAGACCCAAATGCAGGCAGAAATAACAAACACTGCTTTTAATTAGGTTGAATGACAAAGTCCAAACTGAGCACAAATCTAAATCCAAGGTTGTAGGAAACCAAGGAAAACAAAGAGCACACTGGGAAGATAACAGCACTCTGACAAAGGGCACGGAGGAGCTGTGCTGTATATACAGAGAGGACTTATTAGTGAACAGAAGACGAGGAACGAGGAATAGCGGAACACGATTAACACGGGAGAAAACAATCAAGGAATCAGAGAAAGGCAGAGACAGGAAGTAAAACTAAAACATGACAGGAAAGAAATTAACTAGGAAAAGCTGATACATGTGAGAATGAAGGATACTTGTAGAATGGGAGGCGGAGCCTTCAGCTTTCAGACACCCTCTCTATTTTTAAGATTAGGCTTAAAACTTTCCTTTATGATCAAGCTTATAGTTCAGGGCTGGGATCAGGTGACCCTGAACCCTCCCTTAGTTATGCTGCTATAGGCCTAGGCTGCTGGGGGGTTCCCATGATGCACTGAGTGTTTCTTTTCATTCACCTCTTTATTACTCTGTTTTATACTTCACTCTGCATTTAAGAATCCATTAGTTATCTTTATGAATCTCTGGCTCTCTTCCACAGCATGTCTTTTGTCCTGTCTCCCTCCCCTCAGCCCCAACTGGTCACAGCAGATGACTGCCCCTCCCTGAGCCTGGTTCTGCTGGAGGTTTCTTCCTGTTAAAAGGGAGTTTTTCCTTCCCACTGTCGTACAGTGTTGATCACAGGGGTATCTGATTGTTGGGATTTCTCTAGGATTCTATAGATCCTTCACCTTACAGTATAAAGCACTTTGAGGCAACTGTTCAATGTTGAAGGTGAATATGCCATCAGAATGACTATCTTCTCTACATTATAGTGGATGCTCATATTCCCAGTGTTTCATTGAAGTGGACACATTATAAGAGTTTCATAAATGTTAAGTCATGGTTTTATCTTCTGAACCAAAGCCTAACTTTTCATATGCGGTATACGGTTTCCTTATGAATTGAATTTTAGCTCTGCAAATATTTACACAGTAATTTTACACTCCACTGACTAAAATAGGCACCTTTTCTGAAAAGTTTTGAAGGGCATGCTGGGAAATATATTACTTGTGCTTCCTAACCTTTCTCCCTGTCATTTGTGTAAATTGCCCCTGAAGCCGTTGACATCAGCTGTACAGCAATTTGTTTTTCGGCGAGTGTCTTATAGCGCAGTTAGCCAGCGCTGCAGCACTTTCAATTATGTTTAGCAAGCCAAAGCAAAAAAAACTGCTGCTCAAAAAGAGGAAACGAGAAGAGAGATGGATGATCATACTGCCAGGACTCAGAACAACACCTGAAAGGTGCAACTTAAACTACAGCAATACA
>JAMQGT020010066.1:0-37702 GCA_024447675.2 Pterophyllum scalare
CCATGGGTTCTTCTTAAACCCATGGATTCCATTCTCTTCTGCTTATCCTGTTCAGGGTCACGGGGTCGACACCAGCCTGTCGTAGTGCCAACACAGAGAAACAGACAACCATGGGCAATATAGAGTGACCAATTAACCTAACTCCAGTAACTGCCTGTCTTTACACTGTGGGAGGAAACCCACACACTTCTAGCTGTGAGGCAGCAGTGCTGACCACCATGCCACCGTGCTGCCCTCTTCTTCGTGGACCATTCTAAACCATAGTTTTGGTCTAAATTCAGAGGAAACAATCCCAGATATACTGAAAGGTTTAGAAGAAAAGAGTCACTTGTGGGTTCTCTGTGGGTGTTTCCCCTGCAGCACTCTAACGCCTGAACTACAGTACGCTGGTAAATGTAAATAACAGCCCGACTGTGGATCCAGGAGGACGGCCAAATGCTTTTTCTTTGATCCCACACAGAACAAATTCATTCACTTCCACAGCATCCACATCTCACATGATTACTCTGCATCAGATCCTTTCACAGATTATTTGAGATGATTTATGGTAGGGTAATTTTTTCCCAGATTCCCAAGGCAGATAAACATCATATTGCATTTATACAGCTGAAGAAACCAACAATATGATGGCTCCCTATTTATTATAATCATGCACTGAAAGCATGAGGAGGCGCTGACCTGAACCCTGTGGGTGTTGTTGGGGTCTTTGGTGAAGTTTGTGCAGCCAGCGTGGCACGGAGAGATGTACTCAATGTCATCGGAGCCACACACGGGGTTAAAGGCACCGGGAGGACAGGAGCAGTTTGAGTAGCATGCGAGTGCAGACCTGTGGAGGACAGCAGAGTTAGACAAGGAGCAGCAGATGTGACTGAAGTTTAAAGCTAATGCTAAAGGAGGAAAGCTAAACTACCAGCTTGCTTGAAGGTGAGGACCTGGATCACAGGTCAGTGGTGGATGACTCTGCAGCTCCCACTGCAGCAGGTGTGATTTTCATCAGTTTTGCATGTGAGCGAGATTTGCCTACTTTAGCCTGATTCGTGGAACCTGCAGTTTCCATATTTGTGGGGTGAGCGCTGACAGAGGAACCGGATCGTCCTGTATCGACTGTCCGGCACTGGACTCAATCAGTTTATTCAGACCTCAGAAATAGTTTAACATTTAGAAAGACACACTCCCTAATTTTTAATAACATCCCTGAACACACACAATTTCCCAAATTTGACTCAAGACATCAGCGAGCTGTGAGGACATTTTCATGATGTCACTGTAATATTTCCTGCTTTGTTTTTATACTCATAAAATATCAAATGATGTCATAGATAAAATAATATATGGCATACTGAGGCAGTGATAAATCTTAACACTTAAATCCAACACTGGTTTTGTCTGATTGGTTAGCAGCTTCCAGGCTGGGCCAGTCACCAAAGTGGCTCCAATCAATATCTAATCAATGATTATGACTCTCAGAACTTACAGGAGTCGTCCTTGCTCTCATTGTTTTACACTGATTTTCATTGTTGAAGCACTCTGAGCTGCACATGTTGCATGAAAAACAGATTAATAACGTTATAATAAAGGCTCAGACTCACCCGTGCTGTGCGCCCTGGTAATGATTGACCTCTGAGACCTTCTGTGTTGAGCAGCCCATGCAGAACAGAGGGATGTAGAGGAGGGTGGAGGTGGTCAGCATGACCACACAGAAACGTGGGATGGCCTTCAGAGAGAGACCCACCCTCTTCATGATGATCCCTCCAATCAGCATCCCCACTGCCACAGCTGGCAGGTTCACAGCACCTGGGAAACATGAACAGCTCAGGTACCTAAATGTAATAAAGATGCTGAGATCTTACAGCATCACCTCCCGATGGAAATTTGTGCCCGTGCACATGAACTTGAAACCAATGGGCTGAAAACCTGCCAAGGACTAACTTTGCCTTTCAGTGGATAAAATGTTCTCTTAGAACAAACGTGAATCTGAGGCCCAGTTATTAACCCTAACCTCAACTTTTAACATGAAATGATGAAAATGTTTCATCACTCTGTCTCCCGGCTGCTGGATCCACTGGTTGGTCCAGCTGCTGTACTCAAACCCCCTTAGTTTGTGAGTACTGCTAGCAGAGACTAAGGAGGAGCCAGTGAGCAGATACTAGGTCACATTAATGTTGTTGTTGCTCGTGCTCTGAAGCAGGATTCAGGCTTTCTGTACTTTAAAGGTGGTTCACATCGCCATGGTAACATATGCTGCAGACCTGACCTGCTGCAGGTCGACAGGTATGAAATCCCAGCCTACTGAGCAATCAGGCCTCAAAAACGGCATCACCCAGTTACTGTGAACACTCACATCAGTGGTACAGGTGTAGATGCTCTGATTGGGGCAGGATGTTAGCTGCACTCACTTCCTTTAGTTGTTTGGTTCTCCTGTGAGCTGTTTGGTTTTTCTTTCATTGATTCAGCAGTACTCACCAGCTCTGTTATCTCTGCAGTTCTGAACCATAAAGATCCCAAACCACCCCGGCAGAGCTGCGAGCCAGCACGCTCCCGACTACATTTATTAAACTGCATTTCACAATAACTTGAGTCAAATATTTCATCTAAAAATGAAGAAAGTATTTCTCAAAGGCCTGAGTGTGCTTCTCGAGTCCAGACTGAGTTGGGACATTTTCTGAGCTTCAAACTGACAGGTTTTGAATTTTCATTCGTCTTTGTGAAGCTGTTGATGACTTCCAGCTGCAACATGCTCCAACCCATGTTAGGGTTAAACTGAGCTGCTCTGGTGTCATTGGGTTTCTTTTATTACCATTTTACCATCTTTATTTACTATGGCAGTGGAGCAGTGGGTAGGTGCTGACCTCACAACCGGAGGGTCACTGGTTCGAGTTCCCGTATGAGCGCATGCTATCATTGTGTCCCTGGGCAAGACACTTAACCCACATTGCCTAAGTGTGAATGTGTTTGGTGGTGGTCAGAGGGGAATTGGCCTCTGTCAGACTGCCCCAGGGCAGCTGTGGCTACATTAGCAGATTACCACCACCAAGTGTGAGTGAATAGTGCACAGAATTGTAAAGCGTCTTTGAAAAATATAAGTCTAAGACATTATTATTATTATTATTATTTGCTTTGCATCTGTCAGATAAATGCAATCACCTCAAAAACAGACCACACCCCCACTGGAAGGTACAGAGAGAGAGAGATACTAGCTTCATCCACTGCCAAATGCAGGAGCCTGTTCAAGCTTGAACCTGAGCTGTTACCGGCCTTGTGCCTGTTCGCAACATCCTCACAAACATTACAAGAGTCGGCTAATTTGTTTCAGACGATCAGAACACAAAATAACATTTTGATCAAAGAAAAACTGGCAGCTTAACAGCTTTGGAAAGAGGCCAAATCACAGGTGAACAGACTCACCGCAGACACTCCATTACAGGAGTTTAGCACAATTTAATGTCACCTCTCCAGAGTACATAAAATGTTTGAAACACACCGTTAAAACTGTTCATTATTTAACAGCCGACACTGAAAAGGCTGCAGAGATCGACATTTTCCTCAAGACTCATTTGACAGGAGAGGGCGGAGACACGAGCCTAAAGCAGCCAATGAGGGAATCTGAGGATCGACACATGGAGGACCAACAGATGATGTGACAACAGACGAGAGGAGGCAGGACCGCGCACACAATCACAAACACACTAAGGTAGCAACAGGGTTAACTCTGTGTTTTCAGCATTACTATGGCAATTGATTATGCTCATGATATTGTCATGGTAACTTATGGTCATATTCCAGATTAGGGATCAGGTTCAAAGTCATCACTTAATGACCAAACACTTCTCTGGAAGACAGCATCACCGTTCCTGGAGACCCCTCAGACCTCGGAGGGGTTTCTAAGAGGGTCTAAAGTGATGCATCAGTCATAAATACAGATTCTTAAACAACTTTATTTGTTCCTCTTTCCTGTTTGCTGCACTTCTGAAACACAAGGCTTCATATATGATCCTAAAGCAGGGCAAAGGCGGAGAGTCCAGGTGCCAGAGACACGCAATTACCAAACTAAAACAGGAAGTGGAACAAGATTAGACAAATACATTTACACATCGACATGAAAGAGGGAGACAAAGACACCGGAGACACACGAGGAACATAGAAACACAAGAATATCCATAAACTCAAAGGAGGAGCCAGGAACCATGACAGCTTTGCTCCGATGCTTACCAACGAGCAGGCTGCCGTAGGCGGCTGAAGCAGCATACTGTCGCTCCAGATACTTGTTGAGGAACGTGGAAAGACCTGCAATCACTGACGAGAAGCAGCACTGGGCCAAAACCAGGAGCAGGAAGAGAGGGCTCAGCAAGAGGTCGACAAACTTTTTGGGAAAACCTGATCAGACACAGATAACCTCTGATCATTACACTGAGCCAAGAAAAGCCACGGTGTTTGCAGTCTGAATGTCATACACTCACTCTTCAGGAAGCCCAGCAAAGAGTCGTCCTCCTCCGAGTCTGACTCACTTTGATTCACCTGCAAAGCATCAGGATACATCTGTCAGCCACATCAATGACACCACCTGTCTGATAATTAGAAGGTGCAGCTCTATCACCTTTGGCAGCACCTTAGAAGCTGGGGGGTGGGGCACTGGTGGAAAAGAACATTTATTCAAACATTTTCCTGAAGCACAGTTTTAATGTAGTTTATAACGTTTCTCTCTGTTGTGTTGCTTTCTGTCTCCACCACATTTTGGGGGCAAATATTGTACTCAGGCCATTTGAGTAACTTTTGTTATTTCTTGCTCTCATTCTGCAGACTCAGGCGAGTCAGGGGTTTGCACCACTCTGCCTAAACTGGACACACTTTAAAAAGTAAGGAAATTGGTGTTTGGTGGATTAGCATAGCTGTAACAATGCTTCTTGGCAAGAACCTCACATCACTGGAAAGCCAGAGTGGAGAGGATGGACAACCTGCCTGCAGTCCCAACCTCAACCTCACTGGGGCGTGCTGTTCGTGTCAGAGTGACCAGCACAACCAAACTGTCTGACTCGTGACAAATGCTGGTTTCAGAACAGGACGCCGTCCCACAGCAGTGTGTGAGCAGCATGAGGAGGAGCTGCCAGGCTGCTGTGGCTGTGGATGGTTCTTCCACATGCTGCTAAGGCCCCTGTTTGTTACATGAACAAATATTTCCAATATTTCTTCCAATCCAGTAAACACCAAACAGAGTCAGTAGCAGAACTGGAAAGGTACTCAGTCCCTCACCCCGATCCAGATGGTGATCCAGATCACCACCAAACTGTACTCAATCATTTCCTTTACCACCCCCAACAACTTCAGAAATTTTAACAGGATAACTAACCTACACCTGAAAACATCAGCTTCCGCCACCTGTTGGTGGGCAAGGTAACAAACAGGCTTTATCAGATTTATTACCAGAAAGCTTTGTTACAGCAACGAAGTAATCACCATAAGTTCCTTACGTTTTGTTCCGAGTTCAGTTAATCTTTTTCTCGGTCCATAAACCTGCTTTCTTTTTGTCAGGACACGACTTCACAGAGTGATGTTCACACTCAGCTGTGGTTTCCTAACATATCAGAGGGTGTGGTATGACATGGAAAACACAAAGTTAACATCTGCATGCTCACTTGTTAGTGGTGTTGATGGTCTGATGGTGGGTTATGCAGGGGTTAGCGTGGACTTTGGCAGGTTGTGGTGCAGAACATTTGACTCAAATTCTAAATGAGTCACCAAATAATTTCTATTGTGAGCTCGAGTGGATGTGCCATCTTTGTGGACAGGCTTTGACTGGCTGAGCTGTGCTGCTCTTTCTGCATTCTGCAGATGTGACCTGAGCTCAGCAGCTCCTGAGCCAGCATACAGGTGAAATCTGTTCCTACCAAAGTCCTTCTAGAAGGCAGACCTGATACTCACTACACTGAA
The DNA here is from genome assembly GCA_024447675.2 of Pterophyllum scalare. NCBI lineage: Eukaryota > Metazoa > Chordata > Actinopteri > Cichliformes > Cichlidae > Pterophyllum > Pterophyllum scalare. Next base: position 5,926 of record JAMQGT020010066.1, read on the forward strand.
ACACATGAAGCCAGTTATTTGGAGCAGCATCTAAATGAACTTTCACTTCAACAGTCAACATGACATAAAAACTGCACGTACAGAACATCCAGTCAGACCTTATTAATGTTTCTGATAGAAACATAAATAAGGTCTCTGCTGCTCCCAGTAATGCCCGCACCACCATCTGCCCTGCACCACTGCAGCATGCTCCATCACTGCACGCTGCCCCGTACAGCCTGCACTTACTGTCCAGGGTAAACTTTGAATAACATGTTATTATAACAGATGACTTTAGCCACACATCATCTACAGATCCATAGTCTGATTTAAAAATCTAATGTATTGGAAGATCACATGTAAGCCTTAAACTTCCAGTTTTGTCAGATGCATTTCTTACCTCTGAAAATAATCTCTCATCATCTTCTCCCATCCCCTCTTTCTTACATCTCTCTCCATCGTTTCTCTCTCCCTGGGAAACACAGCAGCTGCACCTTTAGCTCGCACAAAGATTGTGTACCAAACTGCACAGAAACTGTGTGTTTGCTGACATATGCTGAACGGTTTGAAATGACACATCTGAAATGAAAACTGCCACTTCATAAAAAAAAAGAGAGTGTGCTCACTTCTTCCACAGAGCTAGCTGGAAGTACCACAAGCACGACTTTATTGACTTCCTATTGATTTCTGCAGCATGAATGCGTGACATGGATGAGGAGGAAAAAAGCAGGCAGAGAGGATGGCTGGGCTCAGACTTACAGGGTGAGGGGTTTGGATATTTGGAGGACAGAAAAAGGAGGGTATCTGATCAGGATGCCTTCTCGGTAATCCTTTTGGAGGTTTTCTGGGCACACCCAACTGCAAGGAGACCCAAGACAGACTCTGAACCTAACAAAGAGGTTATAGATCTCTTCTGGCCTGGGAACACCTCAGAATCCTCCAGGAGGAACTGGAAAATGTTGCTTAGGAGAAGGACATCTGGGATAGCCTGCTTAGCCCTGCCAACCTGATCTGACTTTGGATAAGTGGATGGACGGACGGATGGATGGATGCATGGGTGGACAGATGATGGATGGACGGCTGGACAGATGGATGGATTGACGGACGGATGGACAGATGATGGATGGACGGCTGGACAGATGGATGGATTGACGGACGGATGGACGGACGGATGGATGGACAGATGGATGGATGGACGGATGGATGGACTGATGGATGGATGGACGGATGGATGGACTGATGGATGGATGGACGGATGGATGGACTGATGGATGGATGGAGGGATGGAACTTAATATGTCTCACAGATCAGATGCCCCAAATCATCCTCAGGCTGATTGTGTTGATAAATTTGAGCAAACTGACAAAGATATTTAATGGTGGTTAGTTTTGTAAGTTAATTTATATTGAATTTATTTTGTCACACTTACTTTTGAGCTTATTTTAGTGAACCATAAGAACCTTTCAGCCACCTAAATTGGGCCTTTGTCACTTAGAGCCTGACCTCGCTCATTTTTCCTGCTTCCATCACATCAGCTGCTGCCGTTTATATCTCAACCCTTAACAGGTGCTGCTGTAATGAGTCCTGACCTGTCAGTGGTTTGATTGGTGTAATTTTATCTTTTGTTGAGCTAAAATAAGAAGCTGGCGGAGCTTCATCACTGAGTAATGAACACAGGGGCATTTACGGGAGGCGGCTGCACAAATTCAAGCCTACAGCAGAGTGTATGGAGCCTCTGAAGGATGAAAATGTTATACGCCTGATCTCCATCTTTCAAGGAGCACTTCAAAGTGTCTCTCCCCTTTCATGTGACATTGTCCTAAAAACACAAGCCTCTGAGTCTTTGTGCTGCATTCTAGTGACGTGGGAACATTAGACTGAGCTGACGAGCTCTGTGCAACAGCTCCACGCATTCAAAATCACCCAGAGCTGTCAAACACGCCAATGAAAAGGTTTCTGTGGCGTTTTTGTCTCAGAAGAATTCATCTGGAGTCTTTTCAATAAGAAACGCCTGCTGTGAGTTTGAATCTGTGAGTTTTACAGAACATTTAAAGTTTCAAAACTCGTCATGTGTTTCAAACCTCTGCTGGTTTATGCAGTTATTATTATTGTTGGTGGGGTTTTTTTTTTTTTTTTTTTTACAGTGGTCAACATTTATGCATTACTCTTGATTAATGTTTATGATGTTTTTAAAGCTTCTGACGATCTCTTCCACTTTTTGTGTGCTGCTTTCAGCTCATCACTTCCCTTGTTGGTAACTTTGGGGTCATCATGTCTGCTGCTTGCTCGTTTCTTTTTGATAAACGGACCGCAGGAACCATCGGTGTGGAGCTGCTGACTGAGTGGGTCAGGAAAGATGCATTTTTTCTGATGGCCATCAGGGAGCGACTCCTCTGGGTGCAAAGAGAAGTCGAACTGTGCAGAGGGCTGTGGGGAAATGGCCCTGTGAGCGTGCACCAGTGTCACAGTCAGATCCACCCCTCACTCCTCATGAACTCATCACAGCCTCGGACAGCTGACTGTGAGGCACCATATCAGCACATTTCCATTACACGTGTAGTTTTTGCAGTTTTTGAGTAGCTGCACAAGCTGAAGAATGAGCTCTTTTTAGGGGTGCACAGGTCCCTCCGCTCAGTGTCCTCCTCAGTCCTGCTGATCGCTGCAGAAGCGCTTAAGTGAACTGAATAATTACACTGAGCTCGCACTGTAATAACCAATCAGCTATGTGGGTTTTTAAGTTTTTCATTACTAAACTGCATGAATCAGTGGAACGTATCATCAGAGTGTATCACAGCTGCAGCAGACAGCATGGTTGTTCCGAGAACTGTATTTTGGATCAGTTTTTACTCAGTCACATCAAACATGAGGGGATCTGCTCCCTGTACAATAAACAGCTTTATCTCATCTATGACTCGTCTGTCATTTCACAGATGCAGACCATTTTTTTGGGAGTGAAATCTCTTCCGTGGGGTCAAAGGGTATGAAGATGGAAACCTTTATTTGGAATAATTGTGAAAAACATAAAAAATAACTTGCAGTGCTGACATACAGCCAGCAGGTGTCAGTGAAATGTTCTGTAAGAGTCACCGCCCTCTGTTCAAATATTTACAGTCACATTAGATCTGATGATGCCGTCCTGACAGACGGCTCTGCTGTGGCAAAGACTTCTGTTAGAGTGGGACTTACGTTGCCCTGTGAAGACATGCTGCGGGGGAAGAAGAAGTAGGGGATGGAGGTGAGAACCAGGCAGCCGGTGGAGATGAGCAGGCCCATCCACCAGGCGCCGATCCAGCGAGGATCGCCGGGTCTCAGTTCAAGCTCGGCTCCTGTGGGAACCGGCAGTGCAACAAGCTGTGAGGCATCCGCACGTGTTTAACCCTTCAATAAAAGACACCTGTAAAGAGCCAGTTTTACCTAAATCGTGTCTGTTCACGTCCACATAGATCTGCAGCATGACTGAGCCCAGCAGGTAGCCGATGGCAGGCCCGAATACCGAAACCGCAAACAGGATGGCTGTGAATGATAAGAGGAGGAGGAGGCTGTGAAGGACCAAACACAATTATGCTGTATTTTTCCTCCAAAATCAGTTTACATTTAATACAGGAATGGATTTTTAATGGTTCCATCTGTGTTTATCCATCACAGATGTCCTTAATTATTCTATGTAACCTGCCTGTCACTTTGGCCATTAAGTTTCACTGCAAACATCAGAATTTGTAAAATTAGAATCACGCTAACAGCATCCATGGGCCAGTTCATAGAAAACTATGAACACATTCATGAAAGGAAACATTTTCATGATTAAAATCATCACAGTGGCTCATAAATATTTGGTCACTTGAAGGTTGAAGCAGCTTGGCTGCAGAAGCGGTTTTTTCTTCATTAATAACTTATTGAAGGGCAGCCATATTTTATCGTGTTTGAACCTTAAATCCATAAGTTTTCTGATAGTTGGAAGCATTAATGCTTCTGCTGATAACTCCGGTGTCTTCAGACGTGACGGCGATGAACCTGAGCCTGTCAGAGCAGCTGGCTCGGCTTCAGAGATCTGACCTGATCCTCTGAGCTGCGTTTGAGTTGGTTTATAACTTACTGACTCCGATTGCACATATAAACTTTCACCATCATAAAATACTCATAACTTCTCTTATTTGTATTTTTATGACCTTTCTACGTGAAAACCTGCAGAATAGTTTCCAGTTTCATGACTCTTTAACTTTGGTGTGAGCTGCAGGTCATTCACCTATGTAGAGCGGGGAATTTGCAGGCCCAGCAAAATCATCTATGTAGGAAATGCCGTAGGGCTGGATGGGCACCGAGCCGACGCCGAAGAGCAGCTGAGCGCTGGCCATGAGCAGCCACAGGTTGTTGGTGTCGCTCAAACGTTTCGTTTCAGCACGGTCACATGACTCTGCGTTGCTTGAGTTGCTCTGCAGGTTGCAAATGTCGTGGCGATCTGGGTTGCAGCAAGTGGACACACCACGGGCACACGCACACGCACACACACAGAGGAAAGTGAGAGTTAACAACAGGCCAGAAGACACAGATGTACTACTTGCTTCATTTCCTGAAGCTTGTCTGACCCTCCACTGACACTCTGTACGACTGTGACTGCGGGCAAAGCAAAAAGGAGGAAGAAGATTAATATTGCAAATGAAATGGCCCAGAGGTAAATGTAATCTTCTTAGCTTTCAGGGAGTGCACAGAGATTATGAGTTTCCTCCTGATTCATACAAAAGTTCAGCTGGAGAGGACCAGCAAGCCTTTCCAAACACATGCTAAAGACCACAGAGAGCCAAACAGCAGAACTGCCCCCCCTCTGAGTCCTTTGTTAAAGGATGCTGTAGCTCTGAAGTACCCACCCCCACCCCCCGTGCCGGCAGTGCCAGTGGAGACAGAGAAGCAACATGTCCTCACGTTCATAGCTTCATCTTACTGTGTAACACAGAGTCGTAATCGTAGGGCTGGGACAGGAAGTGAGGTAAGGTCAGTATCATGGCGCTGATGGCCATCAGCAGTCCACCGATGCCAATGACACGAGGACGGTGGACCCGATTCCCGAAGTAGCTCACGAACACGATCAGCACGCTGTTACTGACCTAAGAGACAGAGACAATCGTCACAGAGGAGCCAGAGGGGGCGCCACTTCAATCCATCGCATCACACCTCAAACATTAAACTCAGGGTCTCACTGCCGTCCAACACTGCAGCGTACTGGGCCCAGTCTGGCACAGTTCACAGGTAATGTGGAGGAACAATCATTAAATGTGACTTTAAGCTGCACGTGCATATTATTTGTCCACCTGAAGGCAGTGGAAACAGTGAATGTGGTGCAGCAAAGCAGCATGAACATTAATTTAAAGTCGTCGTATTTGTGGCCGCATGACGAGCTGCAAAAGTTTCTGCACAGAAAAAAAACAATCCAAAAATCTTCCACCTCTAATCTGCTTCTGCCCCTCCTGATATCGGAAAGTATGATGTGTGCTCACTGTGTCCAAATAGCGAAGGTTCAACCTGAGTTTTATTTTGGGTGGTGGAGGTGCAAGGGTCTGGTGAGGAGGAAGATGGTGAGTGAAGATCCTGCATCTCCACCATGGGGGTCTTTTCTCCTTAAGACGTGTAAGGGTGTCACAGTGCAAACACTAAAACAGGTTCATTAGTGTTGGACTTTGTTCCTGTGTCTTCTCTACTAAGCGCCTCACGACGTTCACCAGATAAACACCAACACTGTGCAGCCTGGAGCCGGCAGGTAGAGGGTTAATCTGACTAACAGGAACAGAAACAGAGCTTCGTGCTGATCTCTGCACTACGAAGCATCTCACCCAGGATGTCTCTCACCTGGCCTCACCTACCTAACATCTTTGAATTAGACTATGCTGGCTCGTTAAGCCAGCCCAGGGTTAATCAGTGCTGCTGGCAACAGCCGATCCATCAGAAACATGGACAGGTCTGCAGGCAGCAGAGGCATAATACAGCACTTTACAGCGTGTAAGCTATGCTCTAATAATAATAATAATAATAACTGCTGCATGAATCTAGGACAAACAGGCAGACTGTGAAGCTGCATCGTTTTAGCTGCAGCTCTGCAGCAGGGCACCCTGCTGATATCACTGAACCGCTCTCACATCCTGCAGCCAGGAAGGAGCAGACGCAGGGAATGATGCTGTTCCTCAGAATCCTGTTACTATCTGCACCCTCATCTCCTCTGCCTTTGCGGGAATGCCGACGCTATTCTCCATTGTGAGAGGCGATTGGTCAGTAGGCGTGATTTTGTACCAGCTTTGTAACACGATGTCAAACCTGAATGTGCCTCACTAAGCTCCTGCTTCATAATCCAGACCTCTGGAGACCGAATCGAGGCCAGGCAGCAGAGCTCCGGGACACGGATCCCAAACAATGAGCTGATAAAAACTTAAATTCTTTGGATAATGGAGAGGAAGTGCAGGGTTGGGGATGATTATCTGGATTTGTCACTTTAAGTGAGTCTGTACACATTACACATAATCTCTTGGTGTTACTCTGAAAATATCATCAGAGCAGCTTTGAGTAACCACAGAAAGAAGAAAGCAAACTCATGTTTCATGGAGCAGTTCCAAAACGAAAGCAGAAGATTTATTCGTGACTGTGTTTGATACACAGAAAATATTTACATGCACGAAGCATTTAAAGCTCACTGGGGCCCAAAAAGCTTGAGTGACCTCTGCTCGTAAACAATCTTTCATCACTCCTGACGGCTGAATCTGCAATAAACCTTCCAAAATAGCCGAGTCCCCCTCGGTTTGTCAGGAAGTGTGATTTTGATTTGTGGCTTGTACTTCAATTCCTCCTTTGTCATCGACATCCTTGAAATAAAGCTATCATGATCACACACTGCGCGAGGGTCAGTTATTGTTGGCTCCCACCTCGTTCAGAGAGGAAATGGTTCCCGAGGAGTAGCTGCTGAGGCCGTAGCGTCTCTCGATTGTGCTGATGGTGCTCTTGAAGTAGGCGCTGTACAGCAGCTGGGAGAACTGCAGGAGGCCGTGGCACAGCACGAACAGCTAGGACACAGAGAACAGGCCGTTTCAGTGCATGAATCAAACACTGGAGCGTGAACACATGATGGAGCAGAGCTAAAGTCATCAGTGTCAGCTGCCACCATCATAAAAGCTTAAATACTCCTTTGAGCTTTTATTTTTTCCAAGAACAATTCAGAGGAAACACATTTTGATTTTCATCTCCGCCTCCCAACAGAACTTTAACTGCACTGCATTCCCTAAACTCCGGCCCAGTACGACACTGGGTGGTGCTTCTGTAAAATGCTTTTTACAGCCGGGCTGACAGAAAGATCACCCTCATATTTATTTTATTTAAAAAATAACATGTCCTGGTTCTCAGTGATAGACTAAGATCCCAGCTTTATCCCAGATTTACTTCCATTATTGTGGTTACAGTCTGAGGAGCCACGCGGCAGCTGCACCTCTTTAGGAAATGTTGGCAGATTGAACTAAAAACTGGTTTGTTTGCTTCTGAAGGTGATCGTGGATTCATTTTACCGGTCTGGTCCACTGACGGGCAGATGGGGGTCAGTGTGGCCCATGAACTAAAGTGGGTCTGACACTCCGGTCTACAGTTTGGACTGAGCCAGGCATCTGCGCGGCTCGGCTCAGCCCTAACACCACACCGATGCTCATCTCTGCAGCGTATCTTCTGCTGAGTGTCAGTTTTTTAATGACTCATTCAAATCAGAGATTCAGATTCAGATCAGCTTTAGGGCAGAGCGGTGGTAACAGAGGAGTGAAAGCTTTAATCCTGTGACAGCGTTTTCATGAACTACCTCAGCGTGTACTTTGTCTCTGAGACTCTTCTCTTCACACCCAGATCAGAATCACCCTCTGGATGGACTCCCAGAGCTCTTTGTGTCAGGAGGCGCTCACGGACGCTCTGAGGGGCCGTGAACGCCGCAGGGAGGATACAGGTTGAGATTAGAGGTGCGTTTGCGATGAAAACAGAGATAAATCCCGGCTCTCGGCTTGTTTACCGGCTGCCAGCTCATCTGAGGGAGAATCAACTCAGAGCAGTTAATGCTCCTATTAAAGCTCAGCTTTATGGCATGTTAGCGCACACAATGGATCCTTTTACACGACTGCTAATATTTCATCTTCATTCTCTGTCAAACAGACGTCAGTTACCTAAATGATCTGACAGCACCCATCTGCACAGGCAGGCTAAAAACTTCTTTTGAGTGAATGAAAAGGTTTCAGATCCACTTTGAACTCACGTCAGCCTTTATCAGTCATAGTTACACAAATGTCTCTGGCTTTGTGACAACTGGACAGGAAACAAACCCAGCAGGAGCAACATTTTACCTTCAGTCAGAGAAATAAAGCAAAATCCAGCAGGTGAGCTCTCTTTTTAAACCATGATAACATATTAATACACAGCTGCAGATGAAAGAAGCTACACTTTGTTGTCTGGGTGAAGTACACAGGTATGTACACAGGTAAGAGAGACCCAGCTGAGACTAACCAATGGGAATGTCTGCAGGCATGCAGAGATAAGGAAGTGCAGTTAATACAGTGATAGAGCAAAAACCCCAACAATCAGATGAGCCCCTATGAGGAGCATTTTTCATGACAGTGGGAAGGAAGAACTCCTTTTTAACAGGAAGAACCTCCAACAGCAGCAGGCTCAGGGGGGCGGGGCCCTCTGCTGTGACCAGGGTACGGCAGTGTACCGTGACCAGCTGCCAGTCACGTGTGTTCATAATGAGCAGATCAGTGAGATTAAATGGTAAGAAATGAAGAACCTCCTCACCTGGGGAGAAATTTCATCTGAGGTTCAGCTTGGATACTACGTGTGTTTTACATGACAGATTATGATCTATAATAAAGCCTAAATACGGACGTATATGAAGCGTGATTATTAGAGGGCAGCTATATGCCATTTTAAAAACCTGCCTTCATTTACCTGCACGAACTTGAGGGTCTGCAGCACTGAGCGGGAATAGAAACGGTAACCATGTGTGTTCTGAGCATTATTCTCTCATTTCTCCTTTTTGAACACTTCTCTCTGACTGGAGGTCACGGTCCTCCCAACCTTCAACCCTGCTGGGAAGAGAAGAATTGGGGGAAGTTCACGCTTTTATTTTTCCAGGGATGCATGTTGTGGTTATTTTGCTGGAAATATGGCCAACTTTAGCAACAGGAAAAAAAGGAGAGGAAATAAAAGGAAAAGTGTATGAAGTGTATACGAACTCTCTCAGGATACTTAAAAGAAAGTATGTGCACAGGCCACCTCCCCTCATTGTGAGTCCAATATAAAACAGGCTTTCTGACAATAGCATCATGAACAAAGGAGCCGTTACTCATTCTGGAAATGGGCTTACTCTGTGATGCTCAGAGTTTAGTTGAGTAAGACTGATACTGCTCATCCATCAGTTTGTTAGATATACCAGAACGATGCAGTCAGAACCGCACGTTCACTGCTGACTGCCTCGTGACATCACAGACTTCTTCGATCTAGAATTAGAAAAATGCAGCATCTTGGAGTTTTGTGGCCACAGTTGACACTTCAAAGTGTGCATCACACCAAAAAACAGCCGAGCACACAACCTCCTTCCAACAATGACCTGTGGGTACCGAGCAGCGACCTCCAGGGCTGAGGCACTCAAGTGCCAAAAGCTGCAGTTCTGCTGATGTCCACTTGAGGCTGGCTCTGAGACCGAGTCATCCCTCATAGGCTCTCATGTTACTTTGTAGCAAATGACCACGTTTCAGCCCCGTGGATGGTTTCATTACGTCTCCACAGAGGGTCATGTCTTTTAATAGAACAGGTTGGTTGGTGCTGGCTGAGTGTGAGGCTTCAGCTCAGCTAATTGGAGCTAATCGTTTGTGTTGTTGGGGCATTTTTCACAGAATTACCTGACACATAATATGACTTGATGTAATTGGTGAAATTCTAGGATTTTACTTGGCTGTTAATTTGGATTAATTAGCAGATATCTGCAGATGATGGAGTGTCCATGGATTTTGCTTCTTTTTAAAATGTTCATATTTAATGTCAAAAGTGTCTACACAGCCCACCGGGGGGGGGACAACACTCTGATTTTTACCTTACAGCATAAAGTTTATTAAGATGACTGCTGTAGTTATCCAGAAATATCTGCATGTGTCTCTGTGTAGTAATTTTTCCTCCCTAACAGTCAGTCAGCTGGTCTCTGTTAATCTGAGTAAAACATCTGCCTGCAGCAGACATGGCAGTGGAGCTAATCTTCTCATCTCCCCCTCAGAGATGCACTGATTGGGCTGTGACTCAGGCACAGCCTCGTGCTCAGGTGCAGCGAGGCTTTCAAATGCTCGCCGTGCTGCTGATCATGACGTAAACACGACGTGCCCCTGTGCAGAAACCTGGCATCGGACAGGCTGATGGTGTAACCTGGGTGTAGATTCCAGGGGTAGCTCAAGTACATAAGAAAACAAGCAGAATGTCCACTTGAAACGGAGCAAACAGCGAGTGGAGCCGGGACAGCGTGTTACAATATCAGTGACACATGGGTGATGTGAATGCTTCATGTGAAGCACCTGAGAACAAACCACCTGCTCTTCTGATGTTAGACTGAGGCCAGCGTTAACAACAGGAGCTCTGGCTCCCGACTGAAAGGCCCTCCTCTGTGTGGCTGCAGGAAGGATTCAGAAACAGCTTTCTGATGGATGACCTGCTGCTCATGCTGCACACCTGTGAACTTTAGGTGCATTACCACAGAGTTTACTGTGAGGCCCGAGACTGACGTGAAGACACCTGCAGGAGGAGCCTGGCCGTTTCACTGTCCTCCACCCTGCTTACGTTTGTTTGGCTTCAGCAGTGGAAGGCTTTAAAGTCAAGATAAACAGGAGAAGATCTGCAGTAGACCCACCACAGGCGATGTGAGAACATTGAAGGTAAACAGAAGATTTCAAACTCAAATAAACCTTCTGGAACGCTAAGAAGGTTCTTCTTCCACTTTCCCCTCAGGCTTACGGAGCCTATTAGTCATGTGTCACTCACACAGCGAAGAAAAGAAGTCGTTTCTCATAGAGTTTTGAAAGCAACTGCCAAAGTTTTGCATCAGTATTACTCACAACACAAGAACAAACTGTTTCCCTCTCATTAGAGCCATACAGAGAAGAAGAATTGCTCCCTTTGGCACACATTCAGGTAACATTTCTGCTTCGAGTCAGTGCTTTGAGCCAAAAAACATAACAGAGCTGGGTGCAAATGCAAACACATAAAACTGCAGGAGAAACAAAGATGTCAGCACTCTTCTGTCAAATCTGAAGCAGAAGCACAGTGAAGCGTCCACAGCACGGAAAAAAGTTCTGATGACTGAGTGCCGATCAAACAGCAGCTGCTGAGACTGACTAATGACATCGGCAACGACCTCCTGTGCTTTCACCTCTCTTCCAGCTGCCTCAGTCCCACATATTTAACCTCTACTGGGGTCATCACCTCAGAGGGGGTCCTGACCCACCCCGTGAGCCAAGGTGTAAATCAAAGCATGGGTCATCCTTAACAGCTCACCTGATGACAGGGTGGGTCAGTGACTCACGGAACCAACTCCAAGATGATGACCTCACTAAAGGTGAAATATCTGGGACTCCCACCTGGCTTCAGCTAAAATGCTTAAAACTGCCATGACCTGAATGGCTGAGAACCTACACAGGTGAAGCCAATGAAGCTGCAGATGTACCCAAAGCTGCAGTTCCTCTGCTGTCCAGCAGAGGAACTGCAGTGAGTCAGTCCCCACAGACTCCCATGTTAAAGCTTTACAGCAGAAACAAATATGTTTACAGCCTGATACAGAAACTGGCCCCAGAAGTTCCCCTTTGGTGCCAACACAGGCGGCTGTAGCTGCTAGCTGCCTGCTGGGCTTCAGCTCAGCTAACTGGAGTCCCTGAATTGGACCTCTGGAGCCTGTTTGTGATGTTGGGTTTTCTTCTTTCCTGGAATTAAAGCTTGTTAGCCTTATCCAATGACTTAGCTCTCTAAATGAGGTAACTTCCAGTTCTGAAAAACTAACAGGCAGCAGCCAAAAAGCAAAGACTGAAGCTGCCAAATGTGAAGGGTGACATCTTCATATAAAACCTAAATGCTGAGGTGAGCTTAACTGAACTGCTGCCAGTCTGATCCATGATATCTTGATGTCACCCAAAACTACAACAGTGGCTGTTAGGTCAGTGGCTCATTCACAGATGCCGTCACTGTAGAAATTATCCCGACTCATTCTGCTTTTTTCACCATTAATGTGTTTATGGTTTTCTAACAATAACCACAAAACAAGTAAACAGGATGCTGAGGCGTCAACATGTGGTCGTCCAAAACCACGGTGGCTGCATCCATCATTTATTCAATTCAATTCAGTTTTATTTATATAGCACCAAATCTCAACAGTCACCTCAAGGTCCTTTATTCTGTAGGTAAAGACCCTACAATAACACAGAGAAAACCCAGCAGTCAAAATGACCCCCTATGAGCATGTACTTGTTGACAGTGGGAAGGAAAAACTCCCTTTTAACAGGAAGAAACCTCCAGCAGAACCAGGCTCAGAAGCTGAACGTTTTTCTTTGCTCACTGTAGGTAAATTCGACTTATTTTGACTTTTTAAATGGCTTACTCAGAGTTTTCTGTTCCACGCGTCCTGCATTTAATAACATGCGTGATTCTCCTGACTGTGGACGGGTCAACACTGTGAGTGCAAAGCATCATGGGATTGTTTTAGGCTCAGTCATGCTGCTCGTTACATTTCATTCATGCTGAGTTTAGACTCTGATTGCTGTGGATGTGTGATGTGGATTAGGATCAGCGGCACTGTCGGCCTTACAGCCAGTCTCTGTGTGTGTCTCTGTGTGTGTGGTGTGTGTGTGTGTGTGTGTGTCTCTGTGTGTCTGTGTGTGTCTCTGTGTGTCTGTGTGTGTGTGTGTGTGTCTCTGTGTGTCTCTGTGTGTGTGTCTCTGTGTGTCTCTGTGTGTCTGTCTCTGTGTGTGTGTGTGTGTCTGTGTGTCTCTGTGTGTCTGTGTGTGTGTGTGTGTGTGTGTGTGTGTGTGTGTGTGTGTGTGTGTGTGTGTGTGTGTGTGTATTACGCTGTAAATCTCTTAGATTTAAAATCGTTATTCTAACATTTATTCAGAATTTGATGAACTGATTGAAGAACTGAAACAGGAAACTCAAGAGCTTCTGACTTTAGTGTGTAAAGGGACTTTTGCTTCAATGAAAGGCGCCATCTGATTTATCATTAATAATAACAATCTGAAATTAAGCAAACAATCTTTAATCTGACCATCTTAAAACAGCACTTTGTTTGAACTGGTCAATAAAACTTTTAGTAAAGCTGAAAATGATTTACAGCTGGTGTTTTCTTTACTTTCTTTAAAATCTAATCTTATGAGCAGGAACTCTTAACCTTATAAAAATCTGGGGGGGTTTCTGAAATATATGTAAGCATATGTAATTTGAACTAAGTTATATAAAGTTTCTTTAATTAATAATGAACCTGAGTTAACTTAAAATTTTCCCTCTGAATCTGCAGCTTCCTCTACTTAAACTGTGGTCTTAGATGCTTCATGTACTTTACAGTGTCGGCCTCTCGATCCAGAAAGGGAAGAAAATCATTCAGTTCATAATTCCACAAATAATAACCACTTCCTGCCTCAGAAATCTAATTTTTTTTGGGGGGGGGGATAAAACTTCAGAAACACCTTAAATAAGACGAGAGGCGCGTTTTTCTGCGGGTCCCTCCACCATCAGCTGCGTTTAAACCCCCGTTTGAGGCGCTTTTCGTTTTAGTTTCACAGATAAGAGACTTCCACATCAGCACTGAGGTCCTGTTTATCTGAGCTGAAGCTCTGTTTGCTCTTAGGCAATCCTGCCATGGGGGGCAACACCTCCGCTTCTGCAGGGAAACATGTGACAGAAGTACTCAGACCTAATTTACTTAAAAATACTGCAATCCACTACTCATGAGTAGTAAAAGTATTCATGAGCGCCAAACTGAGATGTGTCATGTTCTGTTTTAATGTTCTGGATTATGGTTCTGGATTATGGTCCTGTCTGCGCTCAGCTGCAGCCGTTTTGATGCAGCCAGGTGGGCTCCTGTCCAGTTTGTGACCGCAGCGGCTCTCGGATGAACTCAGTGGCGTAAAAAGTGCAGCACTGCCCTTCAGGTCGCAGCAGAAAGCGGGAACTTAGTGCTGTTAAAATTCAGTGTATTTGCGTAAAGTCGCGCACTCCTCTGAGATAAACTCGCACATGTTGCGCGCTCTGCGCAGCGGCAGCGGCGCTCCGGGCTTACCTTTATGCTGCAGCGGAGCGTCCCGGGCTTCTTCACGTCTGTGGGGGAATTTGCGTCCATGACTTCGGCTCGTGGCTCCACTGTGAGCAGGAACGCTTCCTCTCCAGGTTTCATGTCGGTGTCCTCCCCCACTGGTGCGCTCTGTCGTTTTCCTTTCTTCTTTTTTATGCCTGTCGGTGATGATGTAACTGGACTCAGCCCACGGCCCCACGCGTAAATGTTTTGAAAGTTGTGAAAAGGGAACAGGTCTGAGTCACAGGGCGCAACGCTCACCTGCGCCCGCTGATCGCGTTGTTAAAGAAAGGAGTACTCGGTGTTACTCAGCGGGGCTTTTACGCACGGAGGGGGTTAATGTGAGCACAAGCGTTTGTCACGCATCCAGCGGGCCCCGTTTTGTTCTCCAGCAGCTCATTACGCGCGGTATGCGCCACTCGGAGCTATTTTCTGTCCCGAGCTAATGAGCAGAGGCCGAGAAATAAAAAAGTAACGAACGAAGCCGTTTACAGGCCAGTGTTTCCCCACAATAAATGTTTAACGACGTGTTTATTTATTCACGTGTGTTTCTGTGGTAAACAGTTCAGATCCTGCACACAGAAAGGTCATAATCACTGAAACATTTCCGGTTTTAAAAGACCCGTGATGGTGAAGCTCTCTGTTCTCACAGGAAAGAAACGGATTTTCATCAGCCTTTGTCCTGGAGCTGTGGGTCTGTGACCCCCACGGCAGTTTTTGGGTAATCTGTATGAGTGGTTCCCGAACGGTCCCTTTACCAATAAAACAAAATCAGATTAATTCAACTCCACTCCTCCCAGGGCCTCATGTAGATGTTTAACCTCAGACTGAAGAAGCTCCGACCTTTGAGACCAGGACTCCTGCGGGGGTGCAGCAGCTCTGTGTAAGTTAGTAACTGTACAAACATTTGAATAAACGGACACTGGGACGGGCAGCACGGTGGCGTGGTGGTTAGGACCACTGCCTCACAGTGGGTTTGATTCCACCTGCGTGGAGTTTGCGTGTTCCCCCGTGTCTGCGTGGGTTTCCTCCCACGGTCCAAAGACGTGTACTTACTGGGGTTAGGTTAATTGGTCACTCTAAATTGCCCATAGGTGTGAATGTCTGTCTGTCCCTGGTGTTAGGCTGGCGACCTGTACAGGGTGTACCCTGCCTCCCGCCCTGTGTCAGCGGGGATAGGCTTTCTTGCTGCAGCAATTAAACCAGCTTCTTCTATTTTCATTTAAGATTAATAAAAAATATTTTATGTAATTTTACAGATAAAAAGTCAACTCTGGAAAACAAGCAGTCAAAAATACAGCAGACTGACTTTCTGAACGTCCCCCTAAAACACAGAACGGGTCCTCAAACCTTTTCGGGCGGGCCTGGTTATTCTTTCTAGTGGCAGGTCTGAAAACACCACCACATGAAACCAGATCTTTGACCTGTGGGAATGTGGGCTGGTTCTCAAAGCAGAAATGTCCTCACTCTAGTACCAGCGCCGGCGGAAAAGAGGTGCTGGATTTCCTCGCACTGGGAGATTTCTGCTGTGGAAATCTGTTTGCAGTCATACTTGCACGTTGTATTTTCCAGGGTTGCACAGCAAGTGATGTGGAAAGGCGATGCTTTTGTGATCCAGTGAAACTGGTGTTGTCTCCGCTCTTTGAACAGGGCAGGGCGGCTCTTATCTGAATATCTAAACATGCTCTGCAGAGAGCTTTGAACTTTGGACTCGAGTACGTCTGAAAAACATCACTCCAAGATTACCTGTTATGCAGGTGTAACGTTTGAGCTTCGGACACTTTGCTTCTTTCACGGCGGTGAATTGGAGCATCAGTTTATGAGAGAAATTACTTTATTATTATTTATTAATAACACAGGAAACTCACAGCTCAACAAATACAGGAAAACAATGAGGGCTCCTCCATGAATCACCAGCTTGTCTGCGTGGAGGGCTTTAAGTGCCTGAATGATCTCAGGAATGATATTTTTGGTATGGTCTCCCAGGGAAACTGATCCTTGGTGAGGGGCCAGACTGAAAGCAAAACAACCCCCCCCCAATGATACGAAACTAAGGGACTGGGACCCCACCCTGAAGACAGGCCCAAGCTAACGCATGAAAGGTGTCCCTTTTACTTCTAGTCTCATCTTTTACTAGACTCATCTTCCAGCTGAGGGCTTCATATGCTATAACCTGTTCAGCCACCGACGCCACACGGTGATGTGATCATTGAAAGTTTTAGGATTTTCCAGGTGAATCATTAGAAACAGATCAAACCTCCAGGTTACCTGTGCACAGTCGGTCCTCTGCAGACACTGAAACGATGATGCTGATGCTCAAAGCTGGATACAGAAAACAAACAAACAAACAAACAAAGCAGGTTTTGGTTTCAGATCAGGACTCCGGGCGTAAAAAAGTGTGTGTGTGTGTGTGTGTGTGTGTGTGTGTGTGTGTGTGTGTGGGTGTGTGTGTGTGTGTGTGTGTGGGTGAGGGGGAGAATAACTGATGAAAGCATGTGGTAAAGTTAGTGGAAACTGAATGACAGCAGTGAAGATGAGTCAAGCTGGAAACAGAAAGTGGGCCCAGTTCCCAGAAACAGGATCACAGTCGCCTGGATGTTCTGAGTGAACCAAACCCAGAAAGCCCCTCAGACCTGCTGGAAGGAACTTCAAAACCAGAAACACTCTGAACTCTGCAGCACTATGACACAACAGTCTAGTGATGAGGATGCCGGCGCCCTTGCTCAATGCATCTTGCGGCTGCGTTGCGCTGCAGTCTGTCGTGTCTGCAGCTGGTGAGGAAGGTGTAGAAACACTGACGGAGTTCGTCCTCGCTGTGACACTCTGAAAACCACCAGTGACCATCTCACGTTCAAGCTCCACACTGCAACGTGAGGCCACGTGCCTGACGTCCAGCTGATCTACTCAAACAAATAAGAAGGCGGCGGTGATGTTACTGAGGTTGAACTTTTCTCGGTTTGTTGAGGTTTTGGTTCAGTTTCTTTTTCGTGATTCTAGTCTCTGCAGGGTTTCTGAGCCTCCCTCTCTCATCTGTGTCACAGTGCACTTACACCTCTCTGTGTTAGAGCTACGTCACAGGCACCACAAACCCTTCTAAAACCCTACGCCCTAACCTGACGTGTACTGCCCTACAAACAGAACGACACGTCTGCACCCGTCCAAATGCTCGCAACGGCCACTTGTGTAGGCTCTACAGAGCTTCACCTCAGAAGCATCATTCAGGCCGTGTTTAGTCTTTCCTCACATATCATATGTTTTTACTTCCTGCCTGAGTGCTTTCACTTGTGTCTTAAGGGGAAATTATGGTTCAGTGGTGGCAGCTCACTGGCGGTCTGTGGACAGCTACAGACGGGAGCTATCTGCAGGGAGCGTCTGTCATACTGTCAAAAATAAGCGGTATAACCAATCTGTGGGCTACTTCTGGTTGTGCTGTTGTTGGTCCGTCAGTCAGCCGTGGAGAAGAAGGGGAGGAGGAGGAGGAGGAGGAGGAGGAGGGGCTGATATGAAACCAAGTGCTAAAAACACGAAGTGTCCACTGCAGCTTCGCCTCTCTGTCTTTAACCTGAGCGGTCCCTCTGATGCATTCCTTTATAAACCCGTCCATCCTGCTCTCTCCCAGTGAAAATCTTCAGATCTGCTAACTCCAGGTATTTAAACTCATCCACCTTCACTACCTCTGCTCCTTTCAGCTTCACTGTTCCACCTGTCTCCCACGCATGCATCCTGTCTTCTCTCCACAGCACACCTCCACCTGCTCCAGGCTCTCACTGCAGACACAGTTAATCACAGTATCCTGACTGAGACTTAAAACCTGGGTGGGCATCTCTGGGTCAGCTCTTGGTTTTCTTCCTCTCTCTGTCTCAGAAGCTTTTCAGTTGCTGTTGCTAATTTTGTGTCCTCTTCTGCTACTTCATCTTGTGGTGCACCCCAGCGTTCGGTCCTGGGACCGATCCTGTTTGTTCTGTTGATGCTTCCAGTTGGACACGTCCTGAGTAACTTTGAAGCCATCTCATACTGTTGTTCTGATGATATTCGACTGTACATCTTTCAAACCCCAGCATGCATCTGTTCTTCAAGACTGCATTGATGCTGTAAAGAACTGGACGGCAGCAAATGTTCTCATCTGTGCTGCTGACAACTTTGTTCCCACAGTAACTGAAATCCTTTCATCTTCAGTTTTCCTCACGGTGAGGTTCAGCTTTGAAAAGCATGTTGGTCATCTCGTACAATCTTGTTTTCATCATCTGCAGAGCATTGGCCGGATCAAATAGAGTGTGTCTCAAAGTGAAATGGAAACAATTATCCATGCCTTTTATTTCATCTCACCTTGATTATTGTAATTCGTTATTCCTCTGCCTGACCAAATCCTCCCTGGATCGCTTAAACACTGCTGCGACGCTTCTCACCAGCTCCCATAGATTCTGGTTTCCTTACACCGGCTCCTCAAACACCTCAGGGTTCAGTTTAAAATTCTGGTGCTCACTTTCAGAGATCTCCATGGTTTCCATGGCATATCAGTGAGCTACTACAACCAAAGGCAGCCATATTATTTATTTATCTCCGAGGCCTGCTGATCAGTGCCTGTAGCTAGATCCAGGTTAAAGGTGACTCTGCTCTTGAGGTTGTGGCCCCCCAAGTGGTCCATCAGATCTGTGGACACTATTGATACCTTTAAAAGACCAACGTAAGACCCACCTGTGCATATTTGCCTTTATTTTTTACCTGTTTATACCTTTTTAATTGTTGCATCTTATCTTAAAGCACTTTGTGAATTTTGCTCTTGAAAAGCATTAAAATAACACTTATAAAGTTAATATAAATAAACCTTACTTACGGCTTACAGTGTGGTCTGCAAACATCATCGTCCACAGAGACTCCTGCCTGACCTCATCTGTCAGCCTGACCATCACCACTGCAAACAAGAAGGGGCTCAGAACAGATGCCTGATGTAATCCCACCCCCACCTTCAACTCCTTCTACACCTCACCACTGTCTCTGTCCTCAGACATGTCCTGCTCCACCCTCACATCCTTCACTACCACTCCTGACTTTCTCATGCAGTCCCACAGTTCCTCTCTTGGCACTGGTAAGCTGTGAATCACAAAGTGTTTCACAGCAAAGTACTAAAAATATAAAGACAAAAGTTACTCAAGAGCAAGGTTACACAGATGAGTCCACAGAGACACAGTGAAGCTCCTTCTGACCTTCTCTGACCTTCTCCATCAGCAGTCTCAGAGCAAACATCACCTCTGCAGCATGAAGCCAAACTGCTGCCCACTGATCAGCTCCTTTCTTCTTTATATTGCTGCAGGTTTGCTGCAACATGTTGGGAAAGCTGTGTGTGTGTGTTTTGGAGCTTTTGACAATCAACAGAAACAAGCTTCACAGTTCAGTATTTTTAAGCTGTATTTTTCCTTCACACCAGACCTGCAACAACAGCATCCTTACCTGCTATCAATTATCTTTCAGGCCTGCAGGCCACAGATATAACTGCTAGCATGTAAAGATGGAGGGACTTGTGAAGAAAGGGATTCAGGGACTTAAAACAAATTAGATTTGATATAACTTTCCATTACGACATCTTAAAGAAGGCATTCATGTGATTTTAGCCTAAAGCTGCAAGAGGCGAAACAAAAGCAACTGAAAAAACAACAACAATGAAACACAGAAAAGCAAGAATCCACAGCAGTGCAGAGAGAAGCTGAGTGGGTAATGCAGACACTGGAGGCCACTGTGGCTCGGTACTCACAGAGCTTCTTTCTATGGTTCGGACTTTACAGGTACTACAAAAGCTTTGGATGAAAGGAAAAAAGACATGAATCGGGTAATATATTCAAAAGATTCCATTTAATTTGTGGATATGAAATTGGGAAGCAGTTTACAACCTTATTTCAACATGCAGTGAACATATAAACACATCATAATGATGGTGGAAGGATACGATCAGACCAGGCTGGGGTGTGTGTTCACAGTGATTAAATCAAAATCAGCAGAGACATTCTGTGGAGGGCTGTGACCTGACGGAACAATCCAGCATAGACTGTATATAAAAGATGGACGTAGCAATGACCTGCTTTGTGGGAAAAGCTGAACCGGTGACAGAAAGCGACCCATCTGCAGCGTATTTGTACACCTTATGGCAAAACTGAAGATGTTTGCAGCCAGAACATTTCATGCAAAGATTTGAGGACTGATTGTGGTTTAAGGTTACAGCGCTGCTTTGGAGCTGTAGGAGCAGCAGCATTGCTCTGATTTCATTCTGTAACCACAGAGAAATCCTGCTGAGATCAGTCTGTGTTCAGGCATGATGGAAAGGGAGTTACATCACCACCATCTGACCCATTCATTTATTAAATCTTTGCATCAATACTGAGTGACGCTGGAGAGCAACTGTTTACAGGCTACTTCTGCTAGCACGCTAATGTTGCTAACATGATGGAGGCTGGAAGAAAAGGCAGCTTTGCAGCTAATAATATTTCTTTATTAAAGATTTTAAAATCTGGAAAGCTGCCTGATATGAAATGCTCCACATTTGCATCACTTCCCTCACAACAGTCTGCTAGTTAAAGGCTTGTAACCGTTAATCTGAGAGTTTCTCTTCAGTGATGCTAGTCCATAGAATTCATAGCCTTATTTGTGCATTTCTGCTCTGATGTCTGATCGTTGTGCCGATATAATTGGTACAGAGATGTGGTGATGTCACTGTCGGTGTGCAAAGCGGCCAATGTGGCAGGTAAAATGGGGCTTCAACTGTGATGTCCACGCATTAAACATGTATGCTTGCTAATGCCCAGCAGGGGGCGACTCTGGTTACAAAATAAGTTATAATCCACAGGAATCTATGGGAAAACACCACCACTTCTCTGGTCTGTGACTGAAGTTTCAGGTGTTACTGAATAAGAAATGTCAGTCCCAATCAGTGTGCAGGATGACGGTTCAGGCCACGCCTACATTATGGCCGACGAGCTGCTACCAAACGAGCACAGAGTGTCCTTAAGTTTCTCGGTCAGAGCCACCGCTCACGCATCACTCTTGGTTTCAAAACAGTGAGACGGCTTCACAATGGGACGCCGCTACCTGACAGGTGGCATCACAGCAGCTACACCAACCTTTTACACACAGTCTGTGGAACTACAGTAAGACGCAGATGCAGCCCACGGATTCCCTCCACCATCATTTACTTTCCTCTGTAATTTGGTTCTCAATCTGACGGTGGTGGTGAAAACGCTCACCTCGAGGCTTCGCTAACCAACGGGTCACGCCTCATCCACCGTTTACACACAAACACACACTGCGGCTGTGACAGTGGAAATAAAAAGTACAAAAGAGGATGACAGCAGTGACATTGAAGTAATAAGTGTCCACCTGTAAAGATCAGGTTTATACAGGGATCTCTGCAGAGCTGCCGCTCCAGCCGTGACGTCCACGCGTCTCATCCACACTGCAGACAGGAAGACACGAGCGTCTCTGCAGGAAACCGAACCGTGGCAGAGCAAACGCTGTACCGTTTGAAGAGAAGTCCTCTCCACAGCTCCGCCTCTCGTACCAAGCCTGAGTGAAGCAGCGAGTCTGAGAAGATCATGGTTGCTGAAGCTCTTCAGTCTACTCCGGTACCTAAATCATTCTGCTGTGGAGTTACTCTCATCCCAAAAAAAATTGAAAGCTTACACAACATTGCAAAACTGTAGAAAATACTGCTGTTCTCAGAAGTTTAAAGTGTTCTTTTAAAAAACTGTTCAAATGTCCACGGATATCATCTTTCCACTGATGGCGTCCTCTCAGCGAGTGGGCAGCGTGGACATTTACCTTTTCTAGATGAAACATTGAACAAAGACTCAGTTTACTTTGCTAGGCTGTAAAAAGGATAGTTTAACTATATAGAAACTCCAAAAGAACTGTACAAAATGAAAGCGTCGGGCAGAAGTCTGCTCTTCTTGCATGTGATGAGGCACAATTTCATACACGCATTCCTCATGAAAAGTGTCCGCCAGCCTTTAGTGTCGTTGCTGTTAAGGATAAAAAGAAGCAGCTGATGCTTTCACACGTAAGCACCCAACGCCGCGTGGAACTCTGTGAGACACTGAACCAGCTGCTGGAACTTGGGCCTCTCCTCCGGGTCCAGAGCCCAGCAACAAGCCATCACTGCAAACCTGCAACACAGAGAAGGTTCGGGTCAAACAGCAGGAGTCCCCGATCCCAAAAATCAGACCTCTCAGCTGTGGAGCCAGCTCGCAGCTCCGACTGACGCTGCCTACGCATAACCAAGCAGTTCTACTGGGAGAGTTTGACTGACACTCCTGCCTCTGGCTGATTACGATCCAGAAATAAGAAACGTTAAAATCATAATAAATACGAACCACTGAGAAGACTGCAGGGGGTCCTAAAGCTGCTATAGAAATATAACGAAAGTGAATTAATGTTTTCTCCGTCTATAAGACAGAAGCTGGAGGGATTCACCTGGTGTTACACTGCAGCTCCTGCACTGTGTTGAACTCGGAGCTGCCTGATAGAAATGATTGAGAAATAATCAGTTTTATCAGCACACGGCTTTGATTATGTAAGCTGTAGCTATGTGAAAAGGGAAGCCATTGCCTCAACATCTATTGTACTTTCAAGGAAACGGTTTTTGATTATTTAACAGATTTCAGCTAATCAGTTCCTGACGTTCCTCTAATCATTAAGAATTTCTTTGTGCAGATTTGACAGCAGCTTGTTTTCTTTAAATGCCTCCATGCTGGGACGGCGGTGATCTGAGGAATTCATGTGAAGGCGTAATCTCGGGAACACCTGGAGGGAGTTTCTTCAAATCTGGAAATTACTTCAACTCCAGGATCATTTCACTGGTGGTCAAAGGTCGGACTTAAGAATATATGACGACATCTGAGACAAACGACCAAGTCAAGAATCACACGGTAAATAATTAAACAGCGTGACAGCCGTAGAGTTAGGGAAGTAATCTTTGGTGCCCTTAAAGCTCTTCTGTGAGGTGACGCTGAAGGTTTCAGAGTCTGTAGCTTCTTTGCAGAAACACCATGGTAACAGCTTGGTTCCAACTTTGTGCTTTATGTGCCAAGCATGTGCACACACACGAGGACTCTGCTTCTTGTTTCTCTCAATGAACTTACACAGTAATGCAGCAGACATACAGCAGAACAAGAACAACAAAGTCAGGATGAAAGAGTTTCTATCAAAACTCTGCCTCACGGGGCTCTGCAGTCCGTACAGCAAACAATACCCTCCATTCTTAGTACTTCAACATGGACAGGAACCAGCTGCTATTACTGGGCTTAATGGAAACATGGGTGTAAACTGCAGTGTCAGCTGGTTGGCGAAGGTATAAAAGGTGTGAAATTTGGTGAATCCAGCTTGTCTTATTTAGTGGGAGGTATCGCATTACCACTGATCCTGGTCGGGCTCTTTTTGGGAAAGAGGGGAGAGTGCATCAGGAAACCTCCAGACAGACTGCTGCAGCTTCTGTAACGTGGATGCTGTATCACTCTGCTGTTGTGAAGAGAGAGCTGAGGGTGAAGGTGAAGCTGCCGACTTATGGTTATCTCATGTTCCAAACCTCATCTATGGCCAAAGCTCGTGACCGTAGATGAGGTTAGGAAAAGGAAAACTGTCGAAATGCTTGGCAAAAACGAGCCCCCTCTGACGGAGCTCGGTCATTCAGGAGAAGCTTAGAGTAAAGCCTCTACTCCTCCACATCAAAAGCAAGGATGCCTCCTGGATGCCGCCAAGGTGAGGTGGGAGGAGACACTCGAGCAGACACCAGGACACCGGGAACGCCTCCCACAAGAGCTGAAGGTGGTGGAGGTCTCTGCTCTCTCTGCTCAAACATCCAGCCCTGCAACCATTCCCAGATTATCCAGAAAATGTGTGGATGGGGCATGCCATAAAAGAGAACCACTGCCTTAAAGTAGGCAAACTGACTTTTTACCAGCTACTGTGGAGGTGACAGAATGAGTGAGGACTGGCTGAAATGCTGCCACCCAACCAGTGAGAACGCTCAGCGCTGCGAGCTTCATAAGTACTAATCACTGAAGGGTAAGAAAATTCCTTCAGATCCTACCCCATGTTCAGTCCCTCTAGAAGGTCACTGTCCCTGGGAAAGGTTTCCTCAGTAGAAAAGGTGCTCATGATTAGCTGAGAAGAAACAGAGGCTGAAACTGATATTAGTAGCTACAAGAAGGAAGACTTTAAGGAAACGTAGAAACATCCTTTCTCAGACTGATGCTGAAAAGTTAATCCATGCATTTATTACTTCTAGGCTGGACTACTGTAATTCATTATTATCAGGCTGTCCTAAAAGCTCCCTGAAAAGCCTTCAGCTGATCCAAAATGCTGCAGCTAGAGTACTGACAGGGACTAGAAAGAGAGAGCAGATTTCTCCCATATTGGCTTCTCTTCATTGGCTCCCTGTTAAATCTAGAGTAGAATTTAATCATTAGTTATTATTAATCTCTGGCTCTCTTCCACAGCGTGTCTTCTGTCCTCGTCTCTCTCCCCTCAGCCCCTCCCCGAGCCTGTCAAAGGTTTCTTCCTGTTAAAAGGGAGTTTTTCCTTCCCACTGTCGCCAAGTGCTTGCTCACAAGGGGTCATGTGATTGCTGGGGTTTCTTTCTAATATTGTATTGCATTATATTGTAGATTTTACCTTACAATATAAAGTGTCTTGAGGTGACTGCTATTGTGAGATGATACTAAATAAATAAAGTTTAACTCAATCGATTTGAATTGATTTTAGTTTCACTTTTGAGAGGCCAGAAACTGAATCACAAATTAAAAACTGGGTTAAAACACCTTGTAATGAGAACACCATGTTGATGACAAACTGCTACTTAAAAGCATAAAAAAAGGACATTAAAAAAGGTCCAATGCTGCATAATCTTTATTTAAAACGCAAAAATGACAGTAACCTCAGCAGTGGAAATCAGAGCTTGTGTGATCAATTTGTTCTAGGAAGCAAAAACAGGGCAGCACTCATCTACACCCAATCCTGCAATCCTGGTACTTTTACAGTGGGCTGAGTGTGGGTGTGGTTGTGTATGTGTGACTGTTTGTGTCACTAAACTAAAAGGAAGAAGGACTCATTAAGCCTATAACGCAGAACGTGTGGTTGGGGACAACAAACCGTAAATTTTCCGATAGGGCAAACGGTCGCATAATTACGGTACTTCAAAGTGCGTCTGATCAGATGTCTCAGCGGTGATATGCTCGGTGTAAACCAGCTGTTCACGGCAGGTGAGGGCAGGTCACAGGTGCATCGGCAGCGATCGCCACTGTTAAAGGAGCCATATCATGCCAAATCCACTTTTTTGGCCCTTAAATACATTTTGTTGTGTACTTTCAGTGTGTAGCAGTGCAGAATATTTAAATGTATTCTGTCCCGGTGCTTTATATTCTTTTTGGGTCATAATTTTCAGTCTGTTCAGTTTTCCCTGTTCCCTGTTACCTTTTCTTTCCTCTTACGTCACAGTATTTGCTGTGGAACTGATAAACAAGGTCACGGACTTCCAGATTACTGATTTCATGTATCCTCCATTTTTTTTCTCGCAGTGATTTTGTAGTCCAAGTTCAGTTATGCCAAAGTTGCAAGTAGACAAGTCACAATGTTCGGTTGTTGGGTGCATTAACCCACATGATTCCTCACATCGCCCCCTGGCTTCAGAG
The DNA here is from genome assembly GCA_024447675.2 of Pterophyllum scalare. Classification (NCBI taxonomy): domain Eukaryota; kingdom Metazoa; phylum Chordata; class Actinopteri; order Cichliformes; family Cichlidae; genus Pterophyllum; species Pterophyllum scalare. Next base: position 31,894 of record JAMQGT020010066.1, read on the forward strand.
CCTCTTCGAGGTGCTTGTTTCTCTGTCGGTAGCGAATCGTATCGCTGCTATCAAACTACAAAGATGGCCCAACGGGGTGGAGTGGAATGCTCTGCAACCTGGAGGGGGCGGGGCGTGAAATGTCTCATTCACATTTAAAGAGACCGCACCGTAACGAGCTGCTCTAAGACGTACGTCAAAGAGGGGTCATTGGAGCTGCAATAACAAGGAGTTCAGACCAAAGCATTGCAGTTCTGCTTTATATAGACCACAAGTGAATGATTTACATATGAAAAGGAAGGATTTAAAAGCAGGATATGAGCCCTTTAAAGCATTAAATGAGTCTAAATTTTTACCAAATTCTTACTATCATAAATAAATGAGTGAAAATGCAGTGTGTGTGTGTGTAGTTTGATAATAAACTTACAGCTCATCTGGACAGTTGATTGGTTGTGCTATTCTGTACCCGTCTTTCAGGTAAGCCGACATCTCGAAAGGGTCGATGTCGACGTAGGGGGTCTGACCCAGAGTCATCAGCTCCCACAGCGTCACTCCAAAAGCCCACTGCGAACACACAGAACACCAAATAACCCTGAGAGCAGCGTGGCGCACTCATTCACAGCATTTTGTGTAAAAAAAAAAAAAAAAAAAAAAAAGGCCAACACAAGCTTTTAATGTGTTTTCATTAAAGGGGTAAACACAATCAGAGGGCGGAAAAGCAGCGTTCCCGCTTGTATTCAAATACACGACGTTCCACATAAACAATGCGAGGAAATTAAGTCTAGAAATGGATTTAGAATATAAATCATTCCTGTGAGTTTCTGTTGAGCGAGTCAAAGTGTAAACAGTAGGGTGGCTGTTATTGCCAGGGTTCAAACTGCCTGCGAGTGCTCACTCTGACCTGAGGAAAGAAGAACTACTCAAATCATAGCCCAGGTGCTTACAGCAGGTTCGACCCTGCGATTATTGTTGAGGCTTTGGGAGTCATCATATCTAAAATAAATGACACTGACACACAGAACAGGCCGACCGCCCCTGAAAGCAGCGCGTTTCTGCTGTGTTAGTGTGCCCTGAGCTTTAACGGGGTGACACAGGACCTTTAAAGGAAGTGCAGGAATGATGAGGACTGAGGGCAAGGTGACTGGAGGGCTCTTCAGAGGCGGCGGAGGGACGCGTTGTACGGTAATCCACCCTGTTCCCACACCATCCCTCGCCTGCTGACAACATTCCCAGTAAAGCTTAAGCATGCTAATAGGAACTCTCCCATCCTGTCTCGCTTGCCATCTGATGCATGTAGCTGCTGATATAAGGACACAACGCATTTATGTGCGTAACAGCGATCCACTCATGATGCTATACAGCTCCAGGTACTTGTACGGACATGTGCTAGCTGGCTGTTAATGTCAGGCCTCTGTTAAACATAAGTGGCATGATTGCCATGGAGCAACGTGACCATAACAGGAATGTGGAGGGGGTGGGAGCATGTCTGGCTCGTGTCTCAGTGGTGTCTCTGAGGATCTGTTAGACTTCCCGACTGTCTCCGCCGCACCCGCTCCATCCTGGAACAGGAAAGAGGGAAGAGCCACAGACACGCCTGTGCCTTCGACACCTTGACCAAGTGTCTAAGAATGCCTTGAATACAATTGGTGCCACTTCCTGGATTGCCTTCACTGCAGCACATCTACTGGAAATATATCCACTATTAGAAACCTAAGAAAGACAGGAAAGCTCACTTCTGCTATTGCTTGGTGGTTTGGTGGTCAATGCACCACAGTTACGGGGTTGCCTTGTGAAGCAACAACATGTAAACTAGAGGCAAAAATGCTGCCAAGCGGAAGTGACAAAAACTCTAAAAATGTTAAAATACCAGATTAAATAAACATGTTTACAGCACAGTAAAAAGAAACTGTTTATAGGGCCCAAAAATCACTGGGTGACATGTCTGATAGTTCTTACCACATCACTTGCACTAGAAAAGTCATTGTTGAGCAGGCTTTCCAGGGCCATCCAGCGGACAGGCCGGTTCTCATTATCCCCCAGACAGTGGTAATCCATGGGAAAGAGATCTCGGGCGAGGGCATTGTCTGTAATCTTCACCTGCATGTTGTCGTCAATGCTGTCAGTGGAGGGAGAGCAAAGCCTTTATTTCTGACAAATTAAATTCCAAAACAAATCACCTGAAAGCTACCGAGGACAGCGTGACGACAGCTCGGAGCTGGGTCGCTGAAAACTTACACGCAGTTTCGAGCAGCGAGGTCTTTGTGTATGACCTCCCTGCGAGCCAGGTAGCTCATTCCACATGCAATCTGGATGGCCATGTAAACCAGGTCCTGCTGAGAGACTGCCTGAAAGGAAACGAGGGAGAGAAAGAGAAGGAGACGATGTTGAGTTGAAAGACAGCAGCGCCAAAACTGAAATAAGGAAGGAGTGAGGACTGTGAAGTAAACCGGTCTTCTTGAATGGGACCCGATCAATCATGGGTGAAAGATGGGAGTTACATCCACCATGACTGTGTCAGTCTATAAATTCAACTGCGAGGAGGCTGAAAAACGAACCTGGCTGCTTAGATTGAGTTTTGTTTGGAAATTCGAAGATGCATGTATACAATAGAGTACGTCTCCTCATGATTAAGTGCACTGACTTCGGTGACCCTTTTAAGTCTTATTTCAGTGCCAACGTCGAGCACAATAAGATAATTAGCACACGTCAGCGTGCTGCAGAGAAAGCTTGGGGAGTTTTGTTGATGCTAAAAGGGTAAAGTAAGGCTCTGTCCACATTAATCTCTGTCTAGACTGCACAGTTTCACAAATATTCCCCCATCACCTACCTGACGCAACAAGATCATTCATGCACACTGTGTAAACAATGGTGTGGTAGCTCGGCTGAAAGCACTGCTGCCTCTCACCAGGACGGTCCTGGGTTCAAACCCTGACGGGGCCCTTCTATATGGACTCTGTTGATTTTGTCACCATCAAAAACCCTGACAGGTTAATGCTGCCCATCGCAGCCCGGGATGCTAACTATGTATTAGGAAATTATTTTGACACTAATGGAATCACGGATAGAAGATGATCCTGGTGTCAAAATAAAAAAACAAACAACTTGTTTTGAGGAGCCACCAATCCACCATATTGATACGAGCCCTGAAAGTTCACCCAGGAGTTTTCTCCAGTAAGACAGATCAAACATTCAGGGCACCAGTGACTGTTTCTGTTGGTGCGGTTTATTGAAATGATGATATATCCCACGGCACCAGTGCCCAAAGTTGGTTAGAGGAGCAACTCAGACAACATTCATATCACGAAGGTGTAATTTTCCAGCCTTCATTAAAGAGACTAACAGTGAATCTCTGGGTGTATATTTCTATGTGCCATTATTCTTAGGCATGAAGACGTTTCCTGCCATAAATGCACTAGTCTGCTCCTCTCTCTCTCTCTCAGTCTGCTCTGTTGGTTTGGCAAGGAGAATGGAAAGTTGCATAAAATTTATTTATGCTTTTTTTTTTTATTGACTTTAATTTTTCCACTTCTAATCACTACATTGTCATGTTTTGCAGTGAACTGTGGCTAACACACAGAGCAGCAGAAGCCTTGAGGCAGATCTTTAAAGCTCGATGTGATGATGGAAATATTTGAAACACTGAACATTAACGTGTTAGTTTGAAACTGCACGGAGGAGTGAAAAACACCCTCACTATGCAGACTTCAGTATCATTTACTGTTAAGCATTATGGAGGCACGGGTGCACGTTCAAATGAGGAGCAGAGAATCATGCAGCACCTCTATCAAAGTGCCGGGTTTTCCCAGGTGTTGTTGTTATGACAGCTTTCCTACTTTTATTTTGGATGCTTACATCATTTTACAGTATTGGGTTGTGAAAACAAAGCGACAACCTGGACCCAGCTCTGCTGATGACTGCTTCAGGTGTTCCCTTCAAAATTTACACATATCCTTCTTTCATGATTCCTTCCACCTTGATGAGCTTCCCAGTTCCAGCCGCACTGAAGCATTCCCAGAGCACGATACTCCCACCATTCCCTTCTTTCTCCAAACATTTTAATGTTGACCATACTTTTTATCAGAATGTTTTATCTTTGTTTTATAGAATCTGTTTTTAACTTTTTCTTTTATGTGTTGTATGAAATCGTCTCCAAGGAACTGTTAAACTTTGCAGCAAGATTGCGGGGATTTCCCTCAACAACCTGGGGCTGTGCTACAAAGTCAGGATCTTAACAAAAGCGCGCTCTGTCCTGGATGATTCCAGCCACCCTCTTCAGGTTACTCCCCTCAGGCTGCAGATATGTGGTGCCACGGTCAAGGACCAATAGGTGCAAAAAACTCTTTTGTTACCGTGGCAATAAGTCTATTAAATAACAGGGTGATTTTTGTTTTCTTAATTTATTCTCATATATGTGTGATTGCAGTTGTGTTCTATTGTTATTTTAACGTCACTGCTAGCTGCAAAACTAATTGCCCCCCTGGGGATAATAAAGATTTCCTTGAGCTTTGACAGCAGCGTCTCTGTGGCCAAAGAACTCTCATTTAGTCTCATCTGAGCAAGAGGACGAGCTCCCAGTGTGCATAGCCTTTCTTTGATGGTTCTTACCATACTTCAGGCTTGTGCTTCTGCTGAGTTTTTCCTGGTCTGCAGTCCATTCCTGTGCAGGGTTCTAGCCACGGTCTTCTTTGAGACTACGATTCCTGACTCCGCTAAGTCCTTCACAGGGATCTTGGCAGTAGTTCTCGGGTCTTCAGACACATCTCACTAGTTTTCTTTCCAGAGTCTTTGAAATTTTCTGTGGCTCTTTTGAATGTCTTGACTTCTCACTGCAGTTCTTGACTTTTGGAAACATTGTGATAAACTTTGATATCCATCTCCTGCTTTGTGACCATCAATATTTCTCTTTCAAATCTGAACTGATTTCTTTTGGTTTTGGCATGATGCTTTCTCCAGGGACACCTCAAACCTTGCTGAAGTTTGTATACTGTGTGTAAATTGAAAGATAACCCTCAGTTTTAACTTGATTTTATAAGTTTTGAGGCTTACATAGTTCAAGCACATCATTGCACAGTACTGGTTTGTGCTATGGCTCAATTGGAAGGTCAGTTTTCCAGGGGGCTTGACCCTGGTAATTTTTCTGAAATAATTCTGTTATTGTGTGCAAACAAAAATAATTTAAGCTTTCTAAAGAAAATTAGCATGTCTATAAATGCAATATTGAAAATCCCTTGCTCAGTTGAAAAAGCACTTATTAGAGTTCAGCATCAAGTCAGAAAAACCTCGAGGTGGTGGTGGTGGTGGTGGTGGTGGTGGTGGTGGTGGTGGTGGTGGTGGGTGTTAATCAGATTCAGCTGCTTTGGTCTTCATGAAATTACCAACAAGTGAACTAGAGGGGCAACCATGAGACAGCCCACCCCCAAACAGGAATGTTTCACAGGTGGAGGACACCCACATTTTCCCCTCCTCATCTTTTCTGACTGTTTCTCACTAGTTCTGCATTTGGCTAGGGTCAGGGTCACTGCTGGTAGCATGAGGTCATACCTGGACCCTACAGAGGCTGCACAGGTAGTCCAACTCCTCCAGGATGGAACATCAATACATGCCACTGCCAGAAGGTTTGCTGTGTCTCCAGCACAGTCTCAGAGCATGGAGGAGACTCCAGGAGACAGGCAGTTACTCTAGGAGAGCTGGACAGGGCCGGAGAAGGTCCTTAACCCATCAGCAGGACCGGGATCTGCTCTTTTGTGCAAGGAGGAACAGGATGAGCACTGCAGAGCTATAAAATGACCTCCAGCAGCTGCTGGTGTGAATGTCTCTGACCAAACAGTCA